>JAARMF010000658.1:15684-28202 GCA_022844705.1 Toxascaris leonina | reverse complement strand
GGGGGAAGCGATTTACCGTTGTGCGCTATCTAGAATCTAGAGATTCGTTGATAGAATATATGTTTGTTGCCTTTATTCATTGATACTAGGATACAAAGATTGTGATTCACGAAATGCGATGATGCGCTTAGCTGTTCTTATCTTCTTGCGTATTTCAATAATTCGAAAGCTTATTTACGTTCATAATAGTATGTGCTCATCATGCCTTATGCTTGTCTTCCTATCTGCCTCTATAAGTATGAGTCAATCAGCGTAGATTATGACATCCAACATGCTCATGCTTGAAGTATGACATAGGTAATACATATATTATTTTTAAAATATTTTACCATTATAAACGATTATTTCCGAAAATAAATGTACGTATGGGATTTGCTTATTTGCAGCAACTGAAACGACGAATATTTTGTGTTTGTTGGTTGAAGATGGTGTTGAGTGCCACATGGCTGCCTTCATTCCTAATCGTCGTTGTTGTTCACTTCTTGCTGTTGTGTTTATTCTCTCTCATCTATATCTATTCTCTATTATTCTGACAATTAAAACATTAAATTTAAATAAAATATTTACGCAAAAAAAAATTTTTTTTGTGTTGATTAGAATACAATGCTGGAAATATGTTTGTTGCTTGTTTACATTCTTTTACATTGTTTCTCCATGATTGCTTCCTATATCGATCACGACACATTTCATAAAGTACAATCGGGTACGAGCCTTGTTTCTGTTATCAATTTTTGTCCATCAACAATCGTTCAAGCTTGACGTTTATACTTCGATTTAATTTTGTGCTAACCAAGATTTGTCGGATCAACTCGCTAAGATTCTCCAAATCAGCGAATATGACTGATGATAAATGTAATGCTCGTATCGGTCGTGTTCAACAAGATGTCAAGTGTCGTTTTGCTTATAACTAATGAGTATTCTGTTTTGCGTGTTGACGATTCGTAGTTTAAAGATGATGCTCGAATAGATATATTATGAAAAAGACGATTCAATCTGTGAAGATTTCTTAAATGCAAAACTCATACGCCTAATTGTCTGATAAATTTTGTGCGTTAAACTTGTGTTATATTAAACCTAATTTGTGTTAAACTTTACGCCTAATTTGTGTTATACTCTGATGTTAATTATTTCGTTAAGCTATTGTGCAATAAATTGTTTTTATGCATTTGTACAGTGTATTTTGATGGCATGCATATCTATTCATTTGCACATATGAATGTATAGATGCTTATCTGCTTATTTGTTTTATAGTTTGAGTTCGAGAACTACTCAAACTAGAGGCAAATAATTTAGTGGGCTAAGTGGGAGTTGAACCTTCTCTCGGTTGTCAAATCGGTTTGCCAACTTCGAAAGGAGTTTTCGGCTTGAAGATGATTAAAAACATGCGAAGGACCGTCGTGTTGTGAGATTTCTCTAAAACATTTGCTCGAAATGCAAATGCGAATATTATTGCTCAAACATGAATTTGCATCATTTTATGGCATTTGACGAACTCATTTGGTCGAGTGAGCAGTTAAATAAATTTACAAATTGATGCATCATCACCACTCGCTCAACTTTTCTGTTGTTGTTTAAATATCTAAACGATATTTTTGCGCATATTTTTGCAAAAGCTCGACGTAGAGAGAATAAGTGTAAGCTAAAAACTTTGTATGCGTAATAAATGGATGTCTAGTAATCAGAAACAAATGATTAACGAGGCTTTTATTCTTTTTCGTCCAAAATTTCCTTCGGTTAAATCATATTTTTCATCAAAGAGCTAAACGATTTGCATCTGCGGTGCTCACTAACTCGAAGCATTATCATAATGCCGAGTTTGTTCGTTAAGAGGCAATATTTGTACAGCTATTCATAGCACAACCATAACCTTTAGTCTCGGAGCAAGAAGCCACTAAGAGCCATGTCTAGCCATTGCTCAATGCTGAGTGATGCCATGCCATCAAAAGGTCATAGTATAGTTTTTGTGATGTACTTGTTCTAATACCATATATAGTCCAGATATTGAACCAAACTAAAATCCTCGAGTTGAGTATAAGCGCGATTTTTGAAGGGCGATAGAAAGACAGAATTCTACCATTTTTTTTTTTTGGAAAAAAGAACAAGTCCATTGTAACGTTTCTGCGCTCTACTTATCTTCAATTCTTGAGCGTATTGTTCCCTTCTCAGATCCGAATTCTTTCAATAACCCGCAATGTGCATAGAAACAAGTTAAATATCGTGGCCTGCCTCACCCCCGATGTGGAAGTCATGAAGTGATTCAGGGAAACTGTAAGCGTCCGAGGTACGATAGCTTCAAACTAGCAGCCCGATCACGACAACTGCTATAGTACATCTGAGAGCACGACATGAAGCTAAGCATGTTGAACTAATGAAAGCAGTTAGCGATTAGGAACGATCCACGCATAGGCAGCAACGCTTGGGAAGTTATAGAGGAAGTCTTATGAAGGAGATCAGGATAGGACAGAAAAAAAATGGCACATGTTCTTCAGCCAGGATTTCTGTGAGTATTCAGTTGTGCTGAATCCTCGACTCATCCTACCAAGTTTCCGAGTAGGTCTTTTGCCCACTTTTGGAGAAGCCATTGAAAGCGATCAAGCAGAAGATTATAGCAGAGGTGAAAGCGTCGATGCGAGCGTCCATCGCTGTTGAAATTCAGAGCGGAAGGTGGATCGAGGATTCATTCATTGCTGCAATGATCCGGATGGATCCCACTAAAATGCATTCCTGGGTTTCAAGAAATGACATGGGCATCGTGATGTGCAGACGACTGAACAAGCCTTTGTTGGCATCGTGAACAGCGTGAGCATCGATGAGCCGTCGACGTATAATGATAACTAAGACAAGCGCAAACATAGTATGCATTTTTGAAAATGAGTATGAGAAACGACGTGCTGATTTGGGACAAACAGATTATAAAGAGATGAATGCAATAAACAGCTCAGGCCTCGAAGATGATTGTGCATCTTTCCGCTCTGATGACGACGTGTTGAATGCAATGATGATAAAGCTGATAATTTTTTAAAATTAGATAGAAAAGTTGGGCTCAGGTACGATTTCTAAGGCAGCAGGGTATCGTACTGAGGTTGATGCACTGATAAGCGTCATATGGGAGTCTAGGATAATACTGTCACCGGCTGAACGACTCCATTCAAGATTCCGGTTGAATTTAATTTGAACTGTTTACTAGTACTTGCTAGCTTATAGAGCATTTGTGAAAATCGACAGAAATGCAAATAGATTCGTACGGATAGAGTATGCGATGGAGATGGGGAGAGGACTTCATTTCCTCTTATCTCTTCAAAGGAATATGATTCGTATACACATTTGCTTGATGATAGGTATAAGTGCAGTTGGGAAAAAAATTCCGTTTTTTTCCGCTCCTCCCATTTGCAATTTCACTCTCTGTTCTGCGGTATATTCGCCAATTGTTATATTTGATGCCGACACGATCCATTAAGGTTCAGATGACATTGATGCTTCAATCTTTTTTGATTTCGACCTTTAACATATTGTTTTCTTTGTACGTTCATTTTCTATGGTTTGGCCAATCTGATTCTTTTCAGCTGCGATTCGTCTATATATGGAATTGGGTGATGGCTATCTAGATGTACGAAAGGATACGGCAGAAAGTTCAAAGGTTCTTTCGACGGACGCAAAATGAACATGAACAATCTACTTTAGCAACATCAGCCCATCGACAATTCCATCTATTTCGTTTCTAATAAAAGAAATATCGATTTTATTTTGGAGCTTATTTCGGTGATTTTTTCAAATCTTCCCAGTACGTGATCATACTATATGTGACCCATTCTGTCTTGTTCATTTAGATCAAGAAAAACTCTCGGTGCAACAAGCAGCGCATCAATATTGTATTTTTGGGGCGAAAATACCTGGCGTGGCACCGCAGGTATATTACAGGTACAGTTCAACAGGTGTTTGAAAAGGTGATAGAAGTTGAGGTATTGCGCCATTTTTGATGAAGAAGATTAAGTAGAGTATTATATTGAAAATTTTTGCACAATGACATCACTTGTGCGAGCACACTGCCATAGAGTCTTTTTGTTCGATCTTATTATTATATGGATCATTTTGATGGTAGTAACAATTATTTTTATCATTTTGATGGTAGTAACAATTATTTTTATGTTTCGAGTTTACTCTCTTTGCTCCCACTTCAAGTGTTACTTTTTTTTCAATTCTTTTCTGATCGTCCTCGTGATGGATATTGAACAATATTGTTAAGAGTGGCGGTCAGTAGCTCAGCGGTAGAGCCTTCGCTTGTTAGGCGAAAAGACCCGAGTTCGGTTCCCGGCTGGTCTCCCAATGGATCGCGAGAAGGCTGACCACCAGGCGTTTCAAAAATCTGGTCACAACAGCCATATGTGATTGTCAGCTGCATCGATACGGGAATCGACGAAACTACCGCTGTCTTTGTATTTTTATCTTTGTATCACTATGAGTATTCCTTATTGTCAGCATTTGTATTCACATATTTCAGCTCCATTCTTTAGCTCTTTAGCTGTTCATCCACTCGATACAATGATATGTTTGCTGGTTGCCGATCAGTGAATACGTTGATTAGCACCCGATCGAAAACGTTCTTCCTCGCAAGCATAAGCATTCTTTCAATGCTTATTATTTTACTAATATCCTAATTTTGCATTAATATTTCTTTTTATTTGAATCCTCCGAATTCGCCCAATCGTAATTTCCTTTTCCACTGAAGTGTACAAATCTTCCTCTGAGATGGGAAGAGGGAGGGGGGGAAGGGGGAGGGGGAGGGATTTCTTTACCAAGTTCAGTAATACTCTTTTATTCTTAGTGTTCTTCATTTTTAGCAATTTTTCTTGAGGAATTTCTTTTTCCATTTCGCAAAATTTATTTAATATTCTTTGTGCCCTATTTTTAATATATTTTGCTCTATTTTACTCTAATTACTTTAATGTCCAATGTAATTTTTTATGGCATTTATTGAGCACTTATTAATCGCATCCTGAATTGCCTTATATAGCGAATTCACGATTATATCTTATAGTTTGCTATTCCAATCGATGATTCGACTATATAGTATGAACTACTATATAGTACAAAGGTTGTGAATTATCACTGTTGATAAGATAATCCTTATGGCTTTATCAAATAATCGGTGCTCATTGTATGTGATAATTACTATAATATCTATCAGTTATTTAATTTGTAGCACAATTTTTTACAGAATACATAAGTACAAAAAAAGTTTGTTTTGTTTATTGAGTTTTTAAAGAATAAGTACAAAAATTTGTTTATTGTTTTGTACACAAAAAAAAAATTTGTTAGGATTGTTTCGCTTATTGAGAATATGTGATCTTGGTTGGATCATCAGAAGATGGTACATTTGGGCAATTGATATGAGTCTTCAGCAGATAACTAGGACACGAACATACATAGAATAGTTTCCATTTCCAACCAAATAGTTCTAGTCAATGTAGTAAGATTTCTTAAACGCAAAACTCATACGCCTAATTGTCTGATAAACTTTGTGTTAAATTTATGCTATATTAAACCTAATTTGTGTTAAACTTTATGCCTAATTCGTAGTATACTCTACATATATATATATATATATATATNATATATATATATGTATATATATACATATATATTGAGTACAATATATCGTAGTACAATATATAAGACCAAGGATTACAACAACGATTTCGCATCTTTCCAGTGCGCATTTACGATGGATGCATCACATTGATGCGTACAGGAAGATACCTGCACGATGGAGATTGTTACTCTTATTAATTCTGCAAACTAGTGACCAGTTTGTTTTTATTTTATAAGCACAGTGATCGGATGCGGTTGTGGAGTGACAATTCTACCATCATGAATTTTTGTTGCAAATCGTGCTTGGAAACTTGGCATTCGATGCTTATCTGAATCCTCTGCCGACTGAATAATCCCTATATTACTGCCGTATCGCTCAATCCAACTATGAATATACAATCTCCTTCTGAGGATCATCGATGCTATTTAAGAGCATTCGAATTTGTTAACATGTGTGTAGAATTGAGTTGTGTCTTTCTAGAGCAGCGGTACAGTGTTGTGGTGCACCCGCATTTCAGGTATGGACCGAGCTTTGTTGCCCACTACATATGAAGGATTTCTTTACTGCTACGATGCCCATTATCGACAGTGCTGCAGTTTTTAAATTGCTGAAAAACTTGAAGAGAACTGCTGTATATTGGCCATATTTCTGTCGTATCATCAAGGTAGAGAAAGCAGGTGTGGAGGGATGTGAAGTATGAAAACAGGGGGAGGGTGGAAGCTGTGTAAATGACAGCCTCCATGTTGATGTAAGCTCAAACAGATACATATCTATTGCTCACGTTACGTACATTCTCCTTAAGACCCCGAATGAAATGTCACACTGACATCCGTTTTTCGTAATGTACTATGCAGCATTTGAAATTGTTTAAAGCAATGGCTGTTTCTTATTGCGTCAAAATAACAATCATAATCACCCAAAGTGTCGATGAGAAAAATGAACACTTGGGTACGATGGACGAAAGAATGAACATTGACATACACCTCCAATACTTCATAAAAGAAATGTTAGCGGTGCTAGCAGCGTGAGGTGATCCTTGCATAATAACGCCCATCTCCAGGTATTCCAGATATATAAAGAAGCGATCGTGTTTTGGTGCAAGGCCGGAAATTTTCACTCACTTACCTTAGCTGTTTGTTTTGCTCTTTGTAGAGTTTTTATATGCAAAAGCAAATCACAGACGAACCTTCGCTGAGCATCAGCCTGCACCGCCGACACACTCAACTTAGATATCGAGGGACTAAATACCTAAAAGGCGATGAATACGGTCTATGACGGGCATAGGTTGAATGAGTTGGGAAGAGCTTTCTCCGAATATATGAGCGGTGTGGGAAGAAGAGCAAATTGGATGCATTGNGGGGGGGGGGGGGACGGGAGGGATACATGAAAGCTGAAGAATACTTCCACGTTCCCTGCATCGCACCACCAATCTGTCTTCGTTTCTTTCTCTGTTCGAAAACAAGCAGATACATCTACCAGTGAACTATATTAGGTCACCTAGAGAACAGCTTGTCACAAAAGATGGCATGACTCAGTGTGGGAGAAATTTCTTCAAACAATATATCGGAGAGACAAAGAAATGTCTTGATAAAGACCTTCAGTCCTTCCTTAATACGTCGATGTTCCACACTGACTCAAATTAGAATACCTCCAGCCAAGACTTCGAATCTGTCTCGTAGATACTTTTGAAATTTTTCCAAACAGCTAGACAAGTGAAAGTTTATTGACTACTTTCGAGGCACGTAATCTAAGGAGAAAAAAATAGTGCAAGGGGACTACAGCGGTCAACAGTGCTCGACAATGGGGCGGAAATTGATCACACAACCTTTAGGGGAAACGTTGAACAAATCAGTAGTGCAACCTCTCAAATATGCAATTTACGACCTTTAGTGTTCCAGCTAAAAATTCGGAAACTAAACAATTCCGGAATCCAGACAAATTCCGGGATCTAGGCAATTCCGGAACCTAGACAAACTCCGGAATCTAGACGCTTTCGTTTCTGACAAATTTTGATGTTAGGATCACGGAACACATCGTCTGGCATTCGCAATCCAAGTATTTAACGATTTCTAGCCAATACTCACCTATTCATCACAATGTCTAGAACATTTGATACCTTGCGAAAATCGAGCGATAAGTCGCCATAAATGCGAACGTTTTGAAGCGATCATCAATAAACCCTTTGCATCTACACAAAAACACACACATTTATCGAAGATATCACTAAAATTATGACTTTTTTTTTTACTAAAAATATTATTTATCGAAGATATTACTGAAAAATATTAAAGATAGAGGATGGCCTTAAATATTTCCTTTAGGAGAACGCCATTTATTTCAGGCTAAGTTCCCGAAAATGAACCCCCCCCCCCCCTCCCACTATGAGGGTCCGTTTCAATCGAAAAGTTTCCTTGCAGTTTGAAGCATAACACACTCGTTGAAGCGCATTATTTTTAATCAATGGACGTATGAACTGACAGATAGGAGCAGAAAGAAAAACGTGAAGATGCACCTGCCCCACAACAAGCAATCGTTAAGCGAGAATGAGAGTGCTACTCGTGCTCTAGCACTTTGCTTTTTATGCTCGAGACGAATTGCGCCGCGCATAAGCGTTGCCGGCTGATTCGCACTCCGTTCGATTTGATGGGTGCGGTGTGGTGCTGTGTGCAGTGTTTTCATTTCTACCTCCTCTATAGTCTTGAGCGTAATCTTTCTATACATTTCGACGGGGAGGCGGGGGGGAGGGGGGGGAGAGAATGCGGGTTTTGAAGGAAAGGGGTGCTTATTTCGAAAGCGTTGATGATTCGCACTTGCCCAGTTTTCTCTCCTCATAACCCCCACGATTTCCCGCATTTTTAACTTTCCAAAAATAAATTGAATTCAATCAGAACGAATTTATGGAGAATGGGCAATTTTTGCGCTTTTAGCATCCGTTGAACGTTCTACTATTTCGTCATCATATCGCAATTGCTATCCGGATGTTGGAAAAATAGCGTCAGTCGTATTTGACGGGTTCGATGTTCGCAGTCGCCGCGCCCAGCTTCTCTGCAATTGCGACGGTGGCCGAATGCGAAAAGGCCGAATTATAAACCTATACATTTTTCAATCGATGGGACGATTAGCTACCTCATAATCGTACATGACCCACATCGATTAGCTAGGCTGTTTAAAGGTTTCGTTGGCGAACCCTCATATAGCATTCACTCATAAACTGTTGTTTCATCGATTCCCGGCTGGTCTTCCAACGGATCGTCACAAGGTTGACCACCAGGCGTTTCAGAAATCTGTTCAAAACAGCCATGTGTGGTTGTCAGCTGGATCGATACCGGCAATCGATGAAACTACCTAAGTTTTCAGCTCTCAACGCATATCGATCGGCATACAACGCGAATGTGACTCGTTGGTGAGTTGGTATAGATGGCTGAAGGGGATCACGAAGTGCAATATCGCTTTCGTTGGACGTTGCTAGCTGAAGCGGAACTTTTCTTTCCGAATGACACGTCGCTTTATTGCGCCTTCTCTCGTGCTGCCTTAAAGGATTACGATTTGATGAAGTCCGGAAACTGCGATAAGTTTATGGATAAAAGAACATCTTCTCAGGAGCAGCTATGTGATGTGTTCGATGATAAATTGCATCTGCATCAGGAAGTGCGTTTCTCCGATCTCGCCGAATGCCATAAGAGGTGTGTCGATGATCAATTTCAGATAGAAGAGGAGAGAAATGAAATGGCGGCGTTGGGCCTTCCGGTCGAGTTCTGTCAGCGGAATGTGGAAAGAAAAAAACGGAAAGGGAAAAAACGCAAGAGCATGGCAACCAATTGGATGATTGGACTGCAGTTCGACGGCTATTGGGATATGGCTGGTGAATATATAACAAATCAAACATGGCTTAATGACTACGGATCGCAGATGGATGAAAATCTAAGGGAGCAATTCAGACACAANGCGGAATGTGGAAAGAAAAAAACGGAAAGGGAAAAAACGCAAGAGCATGGCAACCAATTGGATGATTGGACTGCAGTTCGACGGCTATTGGGATATGGCTGGTGAATATATAACAAATCAAACATGGCTTAATGACTACGGATCGCAGATGGATGAAAATCTAAGGGAGCAATTCAGACACAACACTATGAGATGTAAACCGGATGATCTGATCGAATGTCATCGTGATTTGAAGGGCTACACAAACATTGTTTATTCGACAGACGTGAATCAAGAGTATGCCACTTGGGAGGATCTGTATAGCAGACACTGTGAGCTTGTGAAGCAACGAGCGAAGCATGATTTCGAAGAGCAGCAGCAGCGAAGTGCTCTCAATCGTTGTAAGCAATTCCTCGAAAAGGTAAGAGGCCTTCAATTCGTGCCAGGATGTGAGCTTATTTACTTACCCGATGGAACCTCTGTCGCGGCCGTTAGTGTCAACAGTAACAGTAAAGTGGAGGACTCGTTTTCTCAAGTAGATGAAAAAGTCAGCGATCATTCGAATAAGGCCGAACCATCAACTAAGCGCTTCGAGAGAAGAAGACTCATCAACTACGACGATATGGGGGTATTTAACGATGTTTATGCGGATTTCTACAGCGAGTCACATGCTACTGGCCCGTTGGTTCTTGATGATAGCGGTGCAGCCCATGATGAACTATCGTGCGATGATTCACATGAAGAGGCAATAGAGAGCAGTCGAGAGCGACCGTTGACGATGAAAGAGAAACTGAATTTCGATTTCGGCTTCGATGCGGAACGCGATGCGCATTTACTCGCAAAAAATTGTTTCCACACTTTCGTAAATGATTCGGAGATGAAGAAATATATGTTCCAACGTTTTCGACTCTTCTCGCGGTTCGACGAAGGCGTTCTGATGGATAGGGATGGTTGGTTTTCGGTGACACCGGAAAGGATGGCAGAGCATATCGCCGATCGTATGGTTCGTCGAGAGGGTGCGCTTATTATAGATGCGTTTACGGGTGTTGGTGGAAACGCAATACAATTCGCACTGAAAGGGGCGCTCGTGATCGCCATCGACCTCGATCCCGTTCGATTGCGATGTGCAGCCCGGAATGCACGAGTGTACGGCGTTGCGGATCGTATCAATTTCATCTGTATGGATTTCTTTCACTTTGCACAATCCCCACATATATGGCTTCCTCCTACTCCTAAAGGTGCTGAAAGGGAGAGTGAAATGTCAGCGAACGATACCGTTGAGAAGTACGCGGTGGATGCGGTTTTCCTCAGTCCACCTTGGGGAGGGCCATCCTATCTGAAGATGAAGGAATTCGATATCGGTGAGCACCTCTCACCGAATGGCTTTGAAACATTCAAAGTGGCGAAACGGCTTTCGCCAAATATCGCTTATTTTCTACCGCGACAGACAACCGTTAGTCAGCTGGTCTCACTAGCTGGTCCCGGTGGATCGTGCGAGATCGAGCAAAACTTGCTGAACTCGAAGGTCAAAGCGGTAACTGCCTATTACGGTGACCTTGTCACTGGACGTTGATCTCTGTTGGTTATTGTTTTGCTATTGTTGATTTGTAGCATATTCCGTGTAGAGACATGCTGCATGTTGACGTCCTGTTGATGTTGGCTGTCCTTGTTGGCAGTTCCAGAAACGTTGTTGTCTCGAGTAGGAAGTAAGCTCGTCGTAACTCAACAAAAAAGCTGCACATCTCTTTCGAGGTTGGATGAAGGGAAGAGCTATAGCGTCATTCCGACAAGTTGTCACCACTTGCTGTCGTCGGCTACCATTGGTTATCCAGCACTCAGGTGCCTTCGTAATCGTACTGCAATCGAGAATGCTTCCACTGCCAATATCTGTTTATTGTTTTCTCATATAGATGCATGGTATCTCTTTGTGAGGTTATTGCTGTATTGATAACAAGAAACTACACCTGTCTTTATATCTTTCTATCTTTCTACCTTTCTATCTTTCCATCTTTCTATCTCTGTATCATAAACTGTTATGCAAATATTCCGGCCAACGTTTTAACAAAAAAAAAAAAAAGAAAAAAAATTTCCCCCTGGATTGTTTTCGAGAAGTGAGAAATCCATGCCGCTGCATCCGAAATTTTTCTCAAATTTTACTCTCTTTATTCACCTTCAGAGATTTAAATTCCCATCTACTCAACTTATTCCAGCTAAGCTTTTCAGCTTTATGCAAATTGCAGCTGTTGAAGTTCAATGAGAGTGGATTTTAATTGATTGTGATTTTTACTCCATTTTATATTGTTAGTCGGTTCATTTTGTGCAAGTATTGCTTGCTTATACTGATATTCGTCCTGTTTCGGTTGGTAGTGCATAGGTGATGATGCGGTAGTCTCTTGGTCATCGTTGTGATTGCTTAATAATAAATACCTGATCTGGGTGGGATGTTTATTTTTGTATTGAAATATAGGCTTTGAAATGTGCTCTCATCGAAGAGCTTCATCTTCACCCCACCGGTGTCCCCTTGCTTATTTCATTTCACCATCCTGAAAATCCTTCTCCCCTAAAAAGTGCTCACCACACAATTCATGTGTATATGATCGGGACGTTGGCCACATTTTCTCCACTTCCACTTGAGGTGAAGCAATGATCGCTGTTAATTGTACTCTTAAGTGATTCGTTCAATCCTATGCAATATTGCATTGCTTTGGAATGCTTGTTATTCGGCGTATAAATTCTTAGCCGGCGTTGTGTTAATGCGATTCAACTTCATCGACAATTTTAGAGACTCCTCTCTTCAAGGGCAATTGATTCGAACGATGCTTCGCTCTATTGTGGTGAGTCGATTTTGTTGATTTGATGGCCTCGTTAAAGCTATCAATATTCTGAAGTTTCACTCTATAAAAGTGTCATCAGAAGCATTTCAAGCAATGAAATATATTTGAAGCAAGAGCGGTTTCGGTGTCTTTGAAGTCTCGACCTCTCATTATTTTCTTGACAAAAGTCT
>JAARMF010000657.1:14549-64704 GCA_022844705.1 Toxascaris leonina | reverse complement strand
ACCGCCCCCCCCCCCCCCTCCCCCCCAGCATATCCAACATATGGGCTAATGTCCTGGTAAGCAAAAGGCGGTCGACGGCACACTGTAACTCGCACACAGCTTTCACATTCAATTAGAAGCCATAAAGAAAGAAGCATCTCTTAGTAAGAAGCATCTTCCAGAAAGTTGGAAACAGAAATCGCTTGTCGTAAACAAAAAAGATCTAAATAACATTGGAAATAGGACGAAATCTATATAAGAATTTGAAACGCCTTGATAAAAAGTTTGGAATGCTTAACGACGCTTTTCTTGCGCAGCCAGTCAAGACCAGTACTTGTAGGCATCTTCTGAAGAGGTTAATGGAGAATCGTGCAAATTCAAACGACGCAACGCTTATTTCAGCAGATGATTCGCCGCCATCACTCCGCCCTATACCGTTCATTAAAAAATCTCTTCGACAACTTCAGGTACGCAGTCCACTTTAAATCCAATCTTATCTATTCGAGAAAAAACGAGATCACTGGGGGATAATGATGCCGCACACATATCACGTCATCGCAAATGAGTGCCAATATTTACGGTGCTCTCAGCTATCCAATAACAATCTGTACTTCTGGGAAGAAGGAAGTTTCACTATTTTCAGCTTAGTCTAGATGAAATTGCGAACCAATTCTATCACAACCAGTACGAGAATATTTATAATCGCAGTAGAACCTGTCATCAAAAGACACTTTGCAGCACTCATGGCTCATAGCACTTCAAACTCTGCGAGAAATTAACATAGGACTTCTGTAGATGAGGCTTACAAAGAGTGAGGTGTGGTGTACTTTGTGTATAGCTTTGTCCCAACTTTTTTCAGCCGTTTTGAGTACGACAATAATGGCTTATGCTGAAGACATTCATTTCTGTTTCAAAAAAGCAATTCCTTTATATGAATGAAGTTTTTAGTGAATACTGCCATTGAATAATGCAGAATATCTCAGAATATAACGTTATATCAATCAGTGCGACAAAAGTGCACATAGATACAGCAGTTTAACGACTTTAACATTAATTCGATGAGAAAGCGTTCGTATTCGCATTAATTTCGCTCAAGTTCGCAAAAAAATGTCTCCGCGACAAACACATTTTAAATGACTTCTGAGAAGGGAAGACTCCATAGGGAAATCAAAACGATGGAGGAGAAGCTTACTCTGGATGAAGGAAAAAATACCCTATGAAATAAAACAAAATGAAAAATATATTACGGTAAGCAGCAATTGTTTGACGAAAAATTCACTAGCGTATCATCATTGTTGTCAGATGAAGATAATATCGACTGTTCGAGTGGTCGACGTCCACTTTCAAAATTTGTACACTGAGCAAAACGGCAAACGTCTTCCAGTTCTTCAACCGCAGCTTATAAGATATGACGAACGTACCCAAAATCTACAAAATGCGATGTACGAAAGGGAAATTTCAAGCAGCTGTGCTTAAGGTGACCCCTTCAAATACCGATGCCGTAGAGGTTCGACAAAGATATTTTGCAGATTAAGAATTCTATCGTTCTTAATCAACAACTTATTTATAAGCAAGAAGCCCGGACAAAATTTATAAAAACAATGTGAGGCAATGTTCGTGAAAATTGCATTAGGAACAACGAATTTGGTGGGAATCACATTAGCGGTTTAGATCAAATGAATTATACACCAGCAGCGAAATAACATTGGCCATCAAAGATCAATAAACTGAAAAACTCGCAAGCAACGAACAATTGACTGAAACGATAACTCGATAGTCTTCTACTCTGAAATTTACGAAGCTCTAAGTAATTTAAAAAGTCAGTAAAATCATAATTTGGAAATGAAGAATCCAGAAATTCCCGTATTACCATAAAATGTCATGTAAGCATGAACCTTGACTAATCATAAAATACTGGAGGTCGAATTTAGATAGATGAAAACTTCACCGATGGACGAATAAACGCCTGCTTGTTATGTTCCTGCAAATTTGCATTCACAAAAAACATCTAGACGGCGTGCCGCTAACTGTTTAGCTGTCCGGTAGCTCCAGCTCGGCGAGCGCCGGACTTAAAGCTAGAATTCGAGATGCACAATCTACACCCTGATGTGGCCTCGAATACTTTCAAAACGATCCATTGACGATGCCACAAGACCTTTATGTACCAATAAACGATGCGTGAAGAAAACTGAATCTTTCGAGCGAGACTTGTGCGAGCGGTCGGATGAATAAAACTGAATCTTTCACTTACTGCGGTGCACGTTACGCTGGCAATTCATGAAAATGTCTGACGAGCATTACTCAATAACGCATATTATGACTGCTCTTTGGACACAACTGCCTATCTGTTCATGAAGCAATGCGTCTTTCAGTCATAAAAAATCGATAAGTGACCAATAAAAATGATGCAGAGATCCATGCACTTTTTCCGAGAATTCAAAAAGGATAACCTGTTTTCGAATTTCAGGGTAGTGGTTCGAGGAACTGTTTCTTCAGTCCAATTCAGTGCGTCCTACGACATGATCTGAGCAAATATCGAAAGCTAGTCGACTCAACGAACTACCAACTCAATGTTTAGGACAATGAAACATATTTCTCTTTCTGTGTTCAAAAAATGCGCTCCGTATAATGAACCATTCCGATTGCATATCATATTTACGTGTGCTTGTCTAACACGCTCATTTCAAATTTCACCAACAAACTTTTCACACTAAACGAAAGCGAAGAAGAATATGAGAATGGGAGAGGACTATAACAGACCATTGAATGGGAATATAAGAAAACGAATTGGCAGCGGACTTAGCAGTTTCATCAACGCGATCAAGGCACAGTAATGTCGACTCAGAGGACGAATTTCGCCAACGTTTTCTCGGTAGTACCATGGAAGTCCGGTTCCTCAATTTCCATGGTACTGTCGAGAAACTTTGTTCTTCAGATTCTAGATGTTATTTAATTGCGCATTTTTGACGATACCTCAGAAAGAAGAAATAAACATTTTTGAGGTCTGAAGGATGAAGAAATAAAACGACACAAAAACACAGCGGAAATTTGGAGAATATTGGCGATTCTGCGCTGAGTCAAGCGCCATCACAAAAATGAAATGTTTCCTGTGCCAGTGCAAATTTCGTCGATTCAAATCATCGCACAAATGACTTTTCATATTCGCATAATGAATATGAAATATTTTGCTGAGTGAACACTCATTATTTTGTCGATCAAAGAAACAATATGTAATCCAATTTTATATCCTCATGGTAACTTCCACTTGCAAGTCGCATTTCTACGAGGTCGGTTGAATGTCACATCGAAGCAGCTGCAAATCTTGCGTAAAGATGAATTGGCTGTAGCAGATTCGCATAAGCAGACGGTTCGATGAAGATCTAAGTCGAAAACTACACATCCTTTATTATCATTTCGTTTCATCACATTTGAAAGACAACGTTTGTGGCACCAAAAATAATCATTAAAAAAACTTCCATCCTCATTTACAGCTGCCGTACCATGAAAAAAAAAAATACACTCGAATTTTATGCAGCACACCTGCCATCGATGAGCCTTATCAATCCGCTTTTTTTCACGACCGGACGAAAGCACCACTAATGTCACCGTGGGCCCGACGTAACATAAAACTAGACAAAAATTGAAAAATTCTCGCAAAAACCAATTACAAGGTGCTAAATAACGCAAGTTCCTCTACCAACTTTCAATGTTGAAATTAAAAGTTCCCAAATGTGGAAAATATTACGTACTTCAATGGCAAGCAATAATGACGAAGAAAGGAAGAAGTGGAGCAGGAGGCAAGTCAAAAAGGTAATGTGTCGCTCAACTGAGTAGCAGTAAAAATGGTAGAGTAAACTCCTCGACATTGAGAAAAAGGCAGCATCTTTGAAGCGCAATTCAGAGCTAAGGAATTGATCGCCATTCAGATATTAAAAGGAAACTTGAAATGCATTGTTACCTATGTAAGCTCACAGCTGACAATACGCTTCTCTTGCTTGATAGGTTGCTGTGATAGGCATAAAGCTGCGCTATTTTTACCTATCGTTCTAGACGAGCCGGTTTCATTCATTTCACCTCCTCAGTACCTAAATCTGAAGCAAAAATTCGTACGTGACTGGAAACTACGCAGAGCGTTCCTCACGTATACAAAAGCTCAGGAATGAACAGCATCGTTTAACCGTCACTTCCTAATTCCCAACCGAAGACGACGAAATCGTTCAAATATAAATGCACGTATGGCCATTAATACAGTTACTGTCATGAACTCAACTTGACGAAGCGGTCCTAGACGTATTTCAAGATGCATTAGCGGCTCAAGCTTTTTAGCAACGCTGCAGCAAAACGTTGAAAAAGGGCTGTTGAAAGAAGGGAATGATAACAGGAATAACATTTCTCATTCACACTTCACACCGCCCCCCATCGCCACATTGCAAGTGCGCAACTCCCTTCCAGCTACCGGAAAAAATCATTCGGCAATGGGCTTCCAACGAAACGGCAGTGATCAATTTGGAACGAATCCAAGATTCGAGCTGCAAAACTACTTATTCTGAACTATCCATACAGGACCGAGATCTGAATTTTTGAATCTCCACCATTTCCAAATCAGCCGAGAAGACCGGGACGTGCACCGCATATTACTGGAAAATGAAGCGACCACCCAGCAAGTCTTGCTCCCGTTAGGATGACTGCTTCCTCCAATTATCTTGTGCAGTGGTGGAACATGTTTACGTCATTCATATGCAGACGTCGAAAGGCCAAAAGGGAGAAAATGCTATATCCCACTAATTCAATTAATATCGGTGCAGTGCAAAGCATCAATCCGACGACATCCGAGCGGTTGCAGCCAGAGAAGCTCCGAAGGTTTCTTGTTCCCTGAATCTGTTCGTTTGGAATAGGGGAGCCAAAAATGCAATGGGGAGCTGAAACAATGTGCATTGCAGTCGTTCGATGGGTGACCACCACCGATAACATATTAGACGATAAAGGAAGGTTACAAGTAGGTGTTTATGCCCCTCACAGAGAAGTCAGAGTTCACCCGGACAGTGATACCCAAAAGGCAACAAGTTCGCAACAAATTACAAGCGTGACGTAGTGAATATATTGGACAGATCAGGCTGCTTCAAACGTGAGGAACTAGCCGTCATAGCGACGTCATCCGGTGTAGTTCCGAACAGGTGCAACACGAAAAGCAGAAGAATGAACCACATTGGTTCTAGCACGTAAGCAACCTTTTCATTCAAATTGCTTTATTTAACCATAAAGAAACATACAATGGTATGTGGAAACACATAATAAATTGACGATATTCAAAATGAAAGCATTCAAGTATCGCGAATGTGGTAGTGCTGACAAAAAGCTGAACCGAGATGATACACATATTAACAGCATACTGGTCGGCCGTCTACTCCCCTCAAGGACGACAAGTCAAACTGAGCTAATTTAAGCTAACCTTCCACAAAAAAACTAGCACTTAAGCAACCTTCCACAGAAAAAAAAAAACAAAGTGATTACGACAGCTAAAGTTGCTTCGAACGAACGTGGGTCAGCAGTAGATCCGCATGTGTTTTTATCATTGGCGTGGTTTGCAACAGCTCTTTGAAATTCTCTAGAAGGTCATTTTTACATAATGCGGAAATAGAAGCTCCAAAAATGAAGGCTTTCTTCTTTTTATTCTGTAGGTTTATCTATATAAAAGATTTTTCGAACTAGATAAGCAAGCGTCACGTGCAGTGCAAGACTTACCCTAGAACGACACTTTCCTACGGATTACTGAGTGGAAATCTTCAGCAAAATCGATGTGAGTCACCTTCGTTTCCCTCATTTCAACAGTTACAGAATTAGACCATCAGCTGCATCAGCATGAATTTCTCTTTGCAAATAGCGATAAAGGTCATCTAATTTCTTGATGAAATGTGGAGGTATGTGTTCTCCTACCAATGATGTTTTATGAATGAGGATATCCGTCTGATTTCGCGTATGTGGGTTAAAACAGTGTGTGTGGGGGGGAGGGGGAGGGGGGGAGGGTGTGCCGTCATTCGCTTCGAAAACTCATTCAACGATGAAGGCTAATCTCTTTGTGGAGTACGCAAAAAGCGACCTACCTTCACCGGCAGTAGTGGCTCCGATACGATTCGTGACCTGATTTTGCTGCTAGTGTGTATACTGAGGTCAGCGGGAAATATCAGCCGCTTCTCAGAAATTTCGCATCGTTTTTGCACGCTTCACGGCAATGTTTGGAGCGCATCTTGACGGAATCCATTTGATTTGGACTTCGCCTATCTCTCCGCAACAACAGCGCTTGAACGCTATACGGCTAAAGCAATCGACGAGCGTACACTTCATTTCTTCGAAACGGTAATAACAGTGACATGGCTCGCCGGATCGATGAACCAACTCACATTTGTTCCATACTTTGACATAATGGGAAGTCGGAATCCGAAGGTATCTCAGCAAACACTCATTAGTTTGTATAGTCTGCTGGATACTGCAATATTCGCGACACTTTCAGTGGGAATGCGCTCTTTGCGCGCTGAAATTGATGAATGCGTTGACTATGGTAAACAGAAAATGAAATACTCCTGAAAACTGAGTGTCGGAAAAGTAGTGCACAATTTTACAACGAAGAATTAAGTGAGATTGAGCCTGCCATGTTTCAATAATTTCAGATCAAAGAATTTGAGGCTAGTGGCGTAATTTGCTAGTATGGAGCAAGGTACACATATCAAAAGGCAATACGCGTGAAGCGTTTTTTGGACATTCTGTAAGACCATGAGGAGGTACTATAGTTCAAAACGAGTTGTTGAAAACGTTTCCAGAATGTTAAGAGAATACAAATTGCAATGTTGGATGGACTTTCAGCGACAGTAGAACATTGCAACCTCCAATGAAGATAGAAATCATTTACGAAACCATTGTGGTGAGTACCACCTGCAGAGGAAAGAGGTTCGCCTCTTGACACGAGAAGACGTTCGCGTCTGGATTTGATAGGAACCCTGTGATTCACTCGCCACAGTTTCAACGGCGAATGCATAAAGATATTTCTGCAGATTGTAAACAAGGTCATGATGGAGGTCGGCAGCAACGAGCTCAGTAAACTGGCTGCGGGAGAGGAACTACTCCCATTTCTTCGATTATACACAAATGTTTTGACCCACTTCAGCAAAAAGTCGGTGGCACCATATTTTTCGTGTTTCAAAAGTAGCTTTCAGAAGCAGACCGCGCCAAAAATCTTCTTATAATCAGTATACACAACTTTTGCTTGAGATTCATAGTTAAGGCAGATACCTCCTAGGCAAGAATGGGTCTCGCGGACGGACCAGAAAGGAAACAAAACTGTACGCGTCATTCGATATCTCAGATAAATAAAATGAGTGGACACATAGAATGCGTGGCTCCGTTTACTGTGTGTGTGTGTGTGTCAGTGATGCCATCGTACCAGATTTTCTGGTACGATACTCTACTTGTACTTCCTCTTCGAAAATAGTATTTTATTGTATTTACACCACTCTTTGAAAAAACTGACGTACTGTACCCAAACTGCACTTGGTGGTCCAGATTTGGTACAATACTGCACCAAGTATTTCGGCCTAAAAAGCACAATACTTATACTGTACCTCTTGTTCCTGGTGTATTTCCTGACGCGCACGAATAGAAGGGCACAGACTACTTTATTTATAAGCAAAATAAATCAAAGCTGTGCGAGCCGTCGGGCAGAAGAATATGACCACTTACTGAACCGATAAAAAATCACAATGTAAGCGTAAAAAGGTAACGAAATATTCACTCTCGAGATCAAAAAGGGTCGAAATATCTGTCTGTTTTGAGCTGTAATGGGTAATGCATCGCAGAATATAAGGCGAGATTAGAAACGCGAGGATCGGAAAGACACCGAAGTTTCCAGTGCTTGATAATACATTTCCTTTTATTTCGAACCTTCAATGAAAAAGTGTCCCCGCAGTGACATCCTTTATGCGAAGATAGCGCTCCGTGGCATGGTAGAGAGATTTCCAGTGGATGCTACACAAATTCAGCTGTTACCTCTTCGCAGCCTGTATCGCCTGTTTCAGCGTGCAGCACCTCGTACTCACTTTTAAAAGCGCACACTACGCTTGCGTCTGAGTCAATTATCACTCTGTATATTGAGGATTCGTTAATGCACACGCTGCGTGACGTCCGTTCAGTCTCTTTAAACCCCAAAACGCGTTTTCGATAGATCCGTCTCCTACGTAATGGACCGTTGCGGCAACGAATGAATCCTCGACACGCTTTCCGCTCCGAATGCCATGACTGACCGAAGTTCCAACAGACCCTTTCACTTCTCGTATAGTCTCCTTCCTTGATTGCTTGTAATGGCCCCTCCAAAAATAAGCAAAAGGCCTCCTCGGGAAATAGGCAAGGCGAACCGCGCATACGGCACAGCTGAATATTCGTGAAACTCGTGGCTGAGAAGCAACCTTACAGAGACATTCGGTAGGGTCATCACCTTTTGGAGAGTCTCTATGCAACGCTTTTTTGGCGCTATCCTGGGCTCAATTGCCCGACGACCTCCACGACTCCTCCAGCGTTGTCAATGGCGCATTCCGCTTTCCCGGCTGTTTGCGATGGCTGAGTGCTTTAACCAGCTCTGCATATTCAGCTTCATCAAATGTTTTAAGGTGGTTCACAGCATTCGCCGTGTTCTGCCCTACTAGTTCACGCACATTACACCTCGGACATTTATAGCCTCCTCGAACCACTTCGTAAAACTGCCACATACGCTGATACAGTCTACGAGGTTGCCATGTTGCTGTGCAGTTTCAAACTCACTCATTTCGACTGTATGTGAAAGCTGCGTTAGAACGATGCTGAAAAGAGGAGAGTATACTCATGAGGTAAAACGTAAAGGTAAATTCCATTTGCCGAACTTTCATTCGTTTTCATGCAGCCGCAACTGTAGGAGGTCTGATATCGTTGAGGGTCCCCATGAATGCCATATGAAATAATCTAGCACAAACAATTATGACACGAATCTAGAAGATGGGAAAACAAACGACAGCCCTGGAGGTAGTATGAACTGAAAAAGAAACTTGTGAATGTGGGGCTGTCATTCGCCCCTACTGACATCGCTAAATATCTAAAATGAAGTTCGGCCCCTATTTCTCAAATGAATCATTCCTCCCCTTGGGTCAGTGGTCGAAACGATTCAGAAGCTTGTGGTGAAATTCGAAACTGTGAGACCTCAGTAATGCTGCCCTGAATCTGTCGTGAGTGAGGTATGTTATAAGTACAATTACAGTCAAAAAATGGTACGATGTGCTTGTGCTTTTTTCCAAAAAATTGGTAGGGTGCTGTACTTGTACCACCCCTCGGAAAGTCAGACCATACTGTACATGAGAATTTAGATATGGTACGGAGTATAAGTAAAAGTACAGTACGAAAAGTGTCGTACGTTTTGGTACGGTTGCATCACTGGTGTACGTGTAGCCTTCAGAACTGACCCAGCAGCAACATCAGCAAAACTTGAGCGCTTTTTGCAGCATGCGGGAAAATCAGCCAGTGTATCTGTTATTAGTCAAACATAATTCAAAACCTGCACAGTCTGATGCATTTCAAGAAAGATGGGTGCACTGTACAATATAAAATTTAAATAGGTCGATTTCCAGTTCGGCAGATGACAGAACAACAGACTCTTGCATTTTGAAGTGGTGGCGCAAAGACTCTCGTGCCACGATCGACCGTGCCACGGACTGTCGTGCTTCAGTATTTGCATCACGGATGGAGGGGAATGGGGAGGGGTAGTTCCACCATGTATCATGCTGTTTTATTACGCTGGACGAGCACATACTTCGGAGTAAATTATATAGGCATAAACTTGGCGCACAGCGGGCAGCACACATTATCGATCATGTCTACGCATTTCATCTCCTTGCATGTGTTTGTTAGCATCGCCAACAACCTGAAATCGGTTCGGAGATGTTCTGATCTCACACGGCCAGAAATGGATTTCTCTGCGACTGTTGAGGAACCCGTATTTACGATATTTCCTGAAGCCCAGTCTACGGGTGCTCGCTCGGCTTCTGTTTATGGATGTAGGCGTCCCACTTGTCCACTTGTTTAACCTTTAGACTCAGAATTATTTCTACACCACTTCATCTGCGTGATATCGCACCACCTTCCAGCCTATCTATAATCCTCTTTATTCGACTGTTAGACCATACGCCCCTTGCCGTCAGAAGTACTAACTTTTCGAAACTCAACTAGGAAATCTGGAATCCTTCCAGTTTTGACCGAAATTGCGGAATTTTCGAAGTGAACCGGAATCTCTTTAAGCTTGTAGGCTTTCAGCCTTGGTTTTGCTACGCTCTTCGTGGATGCCAGCATGAGGTCGATCCTTATTGTACTACTTCGCCAAGTCGCATTAAGCGAATGGGGTTGAAGGACTAGAGTATTCAGGCTAAGACCCAGAAATCCATGACGATCGATGGTGTGTAAGGCAGCAGTCTTGTATCCTAGATTGTTATGATCGCGGTCGTTGGTCAAACTGCCGGCACGAATGCGACAGTTTCGCAGAAAAAAAGTCGCGACTTCCTGCAGCACGAAAGTTGCTCACAAGTAGGTATTTGCCCGCCCTAGGTATGCTAAAATCATTTCAGCCTTGCAGAAACAAATGTGAGTGGGTTTCACCGTGCGGCTGTGAGTATGAAGCTTGTGTCCATAGCTATATGGAAGTGCACTGTTGTCGGTCTGCCTGGATGTTGAACATTATTGTTTCATCCACAGACAAACAAGACATCCGTCGGCAGCAACATATTACAGTGTTAGCAAGCAGCTCTTGTGCTGCAGGAACTCGCGGTCGTGCTGTACGAACTGTTGCATGCCCAGTGGCGACCTGACGAATGGTTGTAATGAGTCAGCCCTGCGCAGTAACCTTAACAGCATGAGTGATGTTAGGATGCGGTCACGTTTTCCAGAATGGTCGTTTCGTTGTTTTTTGTCTCACTTTGACTGCAGCACTCTCCTTGCATGTTGCAATTGTTATCTGATCTCTCAAATGATTGTCATTTGCTCGTTTTTGCAGGCATATACAATCAGTTGCCTCGAAGGGTTCCAAGATGTATCGAAGCGACGACGCAGCAAATAGGAGAGTGTTTTTTATTAGCAGTTTGGCAATGACCAGCCATAAGTGCGAGTGGGACGACGAACATATAGAGGTACCCGAACGCCTTGAGAAAATTCTTACGCATCTAATGGTACACTTTTATTCTCTTCCATTCCTGATTGCTTGCACATTTGCCGTGTAATCTTGACACTTCCTGCCCCTCATGCATTTTCCGCATTTGGGGCCTCAAATCCATTCTCATCTTCTTCTGCAGAAAATCCTTCAAATGGAGCACGTTTTCAACCATCGTCGAAGTGGCAGGTTCTGTCTCGTTCCAAAAGCCTGTGTAATTTTCAGATGACTGTACACCAATAGCAGTGGTTCGGAAGTCGGCTATTATGGTGCCAGGATATAAAACTTTGAAAGGCTTGATGTTTGAGAATGAGCGTAGAGCAGGGTATCGCTCCCCTTCTGGAGGAAAGATTGCAGAAAAAGAAAAAGGCGGCTTTGTGGGAAGACATAGCATACATCAGCAATGGCCGTCCCAGGTCTTGCAAGTCAGTTGCATCGAATAATGTATTATAACTCAGTAATAGCCAATGCACTTCTTCCAAAACGGGTGCCCCGAACGTATAGAACACCTTCAAGCAGTGGCAGAAGCACAGCTTGCAAAATAGGTGTGCTTGGTACCATTGGTATGGTGACGCTTTCGGATGAATGAAATTCTGTGTGAATGTGAAACGATTTGGTTTGTGGGTAATGCACGGGACAGGAGGGAACAACACCTCTTGGCTTTGAGAAGGTGAGCGCCTCATTTTCTTCCATACAAGGCAACAAGGATCTCTTCAAGAAACAGAAAGGCACGGTGAGGATGTGAGGAAGGGGTCTTAACAGTATCAGCCTCATAGTTTTTAGGATTCCGAAAGTGGTCGTCCAGTTGATGAAAAAAGAATCGGAGAGAGGCGATCAGTCCCTTTTCCTCACAGCTTCAAGTCTATTTCAGGCTGTTGTTCTTTAGAATGTTCAAAGCAGTTCGAGCTGAGCTAACACAAATTGAGGTTGGGATTTCACACCTCCGTTCAGATCCCTCTCTTTAAATTCCAGCGATTAAGCAAAGGTATCTCATAGCCTCAAAACTTTTCCTTTACTTTATTAAGACGCTTGGGTATCTGATGTTGAGACGTTGCTTCCTCGTTATGCGGTTATGTGAAAGCACTGCGTTAATTGGACTTTTAACGGATGTGCTTTGTGAATAAAAAAGAGGGAGCGTGGTTGGTAAATTGGTTGGGGGTGAACTGGTTGATGGGTATTGGAGAGGTATCGGTTGACAGATTGATTGGTGAGGCTTAAGTTGGTGAATACTGGTGAGGTACTTGTTGGTAGATTGCTTGGTGATTGTTGGTAAGGTAATGGCTGGTAGATTGGTCGCTGAGCATTGGCGAGGTACCGGATGGCTGTGGAAAAGCGCTTCGAAATAAGATATTTTTTCGCTGTTATTTAGCAATTTCAGAGCGAGCAGTCGGATGTGCTTGGTGAATGTGAAATTCTACAGCCATGCTCAGCATCTGTTGACGATGTTCGTCTCGTTCACAGCAACGCGTATATTGAAATTATATCGAAAACAACACATATGAACATCGTAAGTAATTCATATCGTGGATTTTTTTTGAGTGACTTCTATTCAATTCAGTCTTTCACTTGAATTCAGTGCTAACGGATCGAGCGGAAAGGTTTGCTTTTGAAGGAAACGACAACTCTCAAAGTTTGACTGCTGGAAGCAGAGGGAAAGAAACCGTGAAAGTAACTGACTGCGTTTAATGCCATTTGAATAACGATGGTCGAACGAGATGATGGATTTTATGATGAAACAGCACTTAAAAATTTTCAAGCGAAACTCTACGACCATTCTTCAAAAATTCACGAACAAGTAGCTTAAGGGGCTGAACCTTCCTGTTCACGCCTTTCCGTCTTACCCCCTCTTTCCATGAATATTGCATTGAATGGGAAGTTTGCATCTGTTTTAAACTCGCATCCTACACGAAATTATGCACACCAAACCTCCGATTTCAGGCGGAGTCGATTGATACTTACATCATCAAATTTTGTCCATCCGAAGCCAAGATATGATCTTGGATAGTTTAGCGTGCGCGCTCGTACTCGTCGCACGCCTCCCCGCAGTGAAAAAAGTCGGTATTTGTCTCGCGTAGTCAATCCATGTTCAGATTACGAAAATCCACTCATCCGGAGCTGAGATGTAATCTTTGAGATTTGACGAAGGGAGGAATGCTGCATTTGCCAAGAGTGCTATGCGCACTCGTCCCTCAACGTGCGCAGTAAAACAGTAAAAGTAATGGAAATCAATCTCACCTTTGAAACTCCATCCCGGAAGGCAGTCTGCACCTCAATCGGGCAAATGGTTGCCGAGATACTGCCCGTTAATACCCATTTCAACACATTTACACCAAAATTTCTCCTTTTAGCGGTCCGTATTTTTTTAAGCTCACAGAAAAGCACCACTGCTGCAAATGTTTATGATCAGTTTATCGAGTTCTATCGTTTCTTACTAAACCGACGAAATCGAGAACAAAAACAATTTTCGAAAATTTCTCTGTGCCTGACGACGACGACCAAAAAGTCGTGATTTTTGGGGTGCCGTACCTCGGCTCCGAACAAATGCATCGATATGAGCCGATATCTCGATGATCGAGATTCCAGGTTTTCCGATCGGTCGAATCGGGTTTAGATTTTACGACCGATTTCAGCCATGGACACATTTTTTGATGGAATATTGAATGCTGAATTTAAAAAAGCAAATTTCAGCTCGATCGGTTTATTTTTTGCCGAGGTAGTGCCCCTTATGTTCTGAACTCTATATACGCCAGTGTAAACTGCATTTAAATGCTTTAGAGGACTGAAAAATGGCGACCTGAAAAGAAAATAATGTCGCAGGAAGAAATGAGGAAATCAATCGGTAAACATTGCACGAAGGGGCGAGGAAAAGAAACTCCGAACCTCGCTGAAGGAAGGAAAGGGAATGAACCTATTGACTGGGGTGCATTTCAGTACTACTAAAATAGCCAGGGGGCTCCGTCCTGAGCACTTGGTCCAGCGTGCAGTTGGGAATTGGAATTCGAAGGTTGAAGGGGAATTGTCCACTCTAGGGAGAAAATAAACAAAAAATGCGCTAGCTGAAATCGTACGCCGTTTCTTCTGCATGACAAGACTAAGTAGTCCCCACTATGCATTTCGAACTGCGTTCCGGCTTACGCATGAAATAATGATACGCTTGCACCCCCCCCCCCNCCCCCCCCCCCCCCCCCCTACCTCCTGGCTTTTCAGTTCCAGGGCTGCACTGACCGGGAACCCACGTGCCTAGATTTCCCTGGCCGACGGGAGTACAAAAAAGTCGACCGTACCGAAATTGGTTCACCCGTTGCTAGGATACGGCCCCATAAACAGCATTCAATACACTTGTTAGAAATTATTTCATTTGCCGCTCTCTATTTTCTCTTTCTTTTTTTTTTTTTCAAAAAAAAGCTATCCATGTTGCTCATCCAATTCCATCGATTGGTGCCAAAATCATCGGAATCGGTGACAAAAGTATTTTTCCAAAATGACGATCAAAAAAGTACCGGATTTTGGGTTAACCTTGGCGCCTTCTCGTAGCGATCAGCTTTAGACACCGCTGAAGAGATCTCGACGAGCTGTTTTGATATCCTAAAAGAAGCGCCCGCCTGCCTCAAGAAGGAGCCGAGTTCGAATACCCTCAAAATTGCAGAAACCCAGATTTTAGGATTCTCGAGCGATCGAACCGGAATTCACAAGTTCCCTTTGATTTCAACGTTTTGCATACAGCTCGATTAAGGGCGGAATTCAGCAGAGCAAATTTTGACTGAATCGGCTCGTGTTTTGCCGAGGTATGACCCGCTATTCGAAATTGTCTGCTTCTCCCAACTTTGCTTACTCTCTCGTTGCGCAGTACAGTTTTTAGGATTCCTGTCTTACTTTCTGGGGGAAGGGATACATCATTTGCAGAAGCACTGAATACTGAATCGAAAGGATTGAGTGCTGCTTCCATGCGACGAAATCTCGGAAAGTTATGGCGGCCGATATAAGCGACTGTCTGCTTCTCTCGCTTTCGCATACTCTCTTGTTGCCTAACGCAATTTTCGCAATTCCTGACATATATGCCGAAGATCGGATGCGTTCCAATAAAGCATTGAATACTGGATTGAGTAAATCAACTCATCCCCGTCCGCTCAAATCCCGAGGAGTTATGGTGGTGATATAAGCAACAATCTCCTAGTCTCACTTCTGCACACTATCTCGCTGCCTAATGCAATTTCCGATAAACCCGCCCAAAAACTTCATGGACAATTCGGAAGGACATTTGATCGCGGCTGAGGCAAACCAAGTACCACTCCCTTTTGATCAAATTCTGAGTAGTCACGAAGTCTGATTGTCTGCTTCTCTCAATTGCATGCTCTCTCGCCACTCAATGCAGTTTGCTCGTTTCAATACGGTCTGCTCAAGTGTGTTACATGTCATTCCAAAACACACTGAATTCTCCATCGAATGCACCCGGTCACGTCTCCATACCTCCAAACGTTAGAGAGTTGGGTCATGGTGTATGTGTAGAGTTCGTCTCCTTATAACTTCTAATTTCTTGGGGCACTTTCAGTCGAGATCAGCATAGTTATATTTGCCTCGTCGAGAAGAGTCCAACGGTGTAAAGAACATGCCGTGGCGACCTCTGTGATGGTGAAATGCGATATCGGCATAAATATGCATGTTCAAGAAAAATTTGCATACGCGTGGGAGTAGTATTCCATGTGTCCTCATATTCGGTCCAAGTTTGATTCGGTTCGGTTGAGCGGTTGGGGATTTGTGGTAGAATAGGTGAATTCCATGTTCCCATCTGAGAACTTCTTCGGATCGATCGATTTTCAAGACTTTTCCATTAAAATAGCAAAAAACGTCTATTCCCCAAATGTCCTATAAAAAACTACACTGAATACTGAATGTTTTTCGGAAAAAAAAGGTACCGTAAAACGTCTTCCAATTATTCTCATATGAGAACCCAGAGACTTCCTTATTTATTCGCATATCCCGGACAACCATACCAGAAGGCTATATGCATCTCAAAACCAACCCACCACCCGCTATCAAAAGCAAAAAAATCTCCAAAATCCCTCTAACATGGAAAAAGCTATGAATATTTTTTCTTGAGCAAGCATTTTTCATTTTTCATAAAAAAATTTCCTGAAAATTCAACCAATCTGACTGGCCAGTAATCCGAAGGAATAGATCCGGCCCACAAATCTGTATGAAATTTCATCGATCCACGCCAGTTTTGAAGGAAATTATCGTCTATCAAGGCATTTTATGTATAGAGTAATAGAGTAAACAGGTAGATTGGAAAGCGTGCGCCAGTTCTTACATCATGCGATAAAAAAATTCGTGGTGTTCCATAAATAATAGTTTTCTGTTATGTATAGAATAGCTAGGTAGAATACATGGTCCATGAACAGCCTATACCCTCCCCCTCCCTCCCTCCCTCCGCCTCTCTCTCATCATCTGTTTGTCACTGTAAACGGGGGAAAAGTGATATGGAGCACTTAAGATGGTAGTCATATCTTCGAAGTAAAACTGACGCAACCTATGCTATTTTCAAACTGGAGAGCGCTGATGACATACGTCGAATTAACAACAAATGCGCTGCCATTCTGATTACTATTCGTGCCGTTTGCACAGAGTTTGTCAGAGTGGAGCATTAAGGATCCGCATAATTTAGCTCGTGCAAGGTGCACGAAGCTTCCTCGACTTGCTTTCATCATCTCATAGAATTTTCCGTTCACTTCTGTAGTCATATTTTCAAAACCGCCGCAGCATCCCGTATGTCCATGCTTTCAATAGTTTTTGACCGCTTCACGTGCCAAACGCTTTGTATTCAACACCTGTGATTGCCAAAATGCTGATTATCTTAGCACTTTTTTCAGACAAAATGTCTGCATTTGAAAATCCATCAGGAAAGAGCAAAAAATTTTCTGTGCGAGGACCACTGCTGAGAGAGCACCCTAAGTTTTTTGTGAATAGCGGTGCAAAATCCTCTCAAGTATACTTTTCTGGTTCTTTCCTTTTTAAGCCGCTGGCTGGTTGCGTGCGGGCTTCCGTTGAAACGTTCAAAAGTGTTTTCCTTCGTTACGGTTTCCATTAACGATGTATCAGCTTTTTAATTTTTCATCGTATCATCTTATAATGGTATGACCATATATGGTGATGATCTTTTTTACTTGATGGGTTAAAAATAAAGTGGCGGAGAAACTCGAAATGTGAAAATTTCGCCAAAATCCCCAAAATTTTTCGGTGGCCGGGAGGAGAAAGGCAGCTTATGTACCGTTGTCATCTCCCTTCATATCATCTGGAGTCTAATACGAAAAAGGTTCTGCCCGTTGATTAGGGAAATCTCTTCACTCAATGCATAATTGAATGTTGAGGTGTAAATCCTGAATCACTTCTGCGTTCTGCGTTAATCTTTCCCTAGCGTTTTGCTTCAGATAATTTCTTCACACTTGTGAAGGCTTCCAGTTGTATCAATCTTGAAAGAATTGCTAATTGAATAGCATAAAACCGGGGAATGAACATTTATCAACGACGCATGAGCAGCTATCCGTCGCCTCTTTTGCTTCTTGCGGCCAGCGGAGTGTGTATTTAAATATCGATGCTAATGATCTGCAGTTCGATGGTGACGTTTAGCGTCCTATTTATACTTTCCAGCTTTCCAATCATAGGAAATTAAATTTTGCAGATTACTAAAAGTCAGACATTCTTCATTCTATCGCTGCCTTAAATTCTGTCTATAACTGATAGTGAGACTGGGGTTCCCGTGGCAAATTGTCTGAAGGAATTCTCTCCGCCGTCAAAGATGACGTACTTGGCTTATTGCATTTCTAATGGGGTCATTCATGCGGGTATATGCTCATTGGCTTTTTTACAGCATTTCGGTTGTTGTTCCGTTGTTCAGTCTGTGATTGTTTTGTAACACTCAACTCATGAGCTTTCATCCCTGTGCACTTGAATTTCCTATAATCAGTATAGATTAGCAGACAAATTAAATTTGGGCACCTTTTCTCTTTCAAAATTATTTGTGCTGCAGTTTTATATGAGAAGTTGAAATTCAAAGAGCAAATTTCAAGCCGCTCTCCCAAGCATTTCCATATTTTTTATATCTATACGCTTTTCGAAGTCTGGTTTTATATGCCTCTGTTGGAATACTTTTGAAAAAGGTCCATTAACGATGTAGTACACAGGATGTGCTGGAGTTGATGTGCTCTGGCTTTGAGGATGTTTATGTGAATCAGCAAACATACAATGCATGCTTGCTCAGCGCCGGTTGTGCACTGGAAGCGACGAAAGCAGTGCTTGCGGAATGCGACAGGTTCCTTTCAACTTAGATTTTCAGTTGTGTACATATGCAACAACAGTGCTGGTGTTTTATTGCTGCGTCTATCACACTTTCATGTGCCGTCGGCGTTTTTAATTTTTCCGACATTTAAGTACCCTCTTTTTATCTGATGGCACCAACATACGCATGGGAAGGCATGCATCACCTTTGTTATTGTTTTACCTGCCTCAGGCTGAATCTCTTTCGAATCTGCTCTAAACCCTCATTCTAATCTGAAGATTTTTGCGACTTTGATGTCGACGTTGAAGCTTATTGCTAATATCATATAGGACGATATGAATTCCACTGATATTGTTGTCCACAGAATTCGGTGCATCTTTTTTTTAATGAAATATTGAGAAAAAATTGTTCTCAATTTGGACAAGTTTTTTTTTCCTTTTTCTATCGTTGACGTTGTCTGAGGATTGCCTTCAGCGGTATTAAATACACGTTTTCAGTGGTTATCAATCTTCTCATGTTGAACATTTAGAAAACATCGAGCTGTAACGCAGAATTCCCATCGTTTGCCGTAAATTCTTGCCTTTTCTCCCCTTCTGTGTAATAATCTCGCGAAATACCTGTTCCATTCTAATAGGTGGGCGGTTTTAGTTCTTTGATGAGAATATGCCTTCACCAATCACCCATGAGATGTATGTGTGAAGAGTGAACGATGTGACATTCTGGGCTTGTATTGCCTTAAACATTTCTGGTCGTTCTGTTAAGCAGGCTTAATGCTATGCGTTTAAGATTCGCGGGTGCATTTGCAGCCATTAGACCACCAGGACATCACGCATCACGAAAATCGGCGTGTGGCTTCTGTATCTTCAACAATGCCGCCATCTGTGCCAAGAAGGTAGCAGTTGGCCTTTTTGTGCCATCCAGAGGTGATTTCCAAAATAATATTTTAGCTAAGAGAGCAAAATTCGTAAAGCTGCATTGTGCATGAATTAAAAACTAGGGCAAATCTGATTCAGTAACTAGAGAAGGGGGGAGGTATGGCATTTCAGACCGCTCAAGAGGTAAGGAAGTTGGTAGATCTTAGAGCCACTTGGTCTCAACGGAAGTATTTTCCATCAAGCAGGCTGCTGGAAATACCCCATCTCTCCGACCTCACCAAGCTAATACGAGTACGCGCAACTGTTCAGTCTTCAGGAATCCCTTAAGGCAAATGGTTTAAGATAGTAGGGAACGAGCGCCTTGATTTTCAGAAAGTGATCTTTACGATAAAGAAAGTGTATTTCGATATGGTACCATAAAATGGTTGTTGAGATGTGGCGACAGCGTACGGGGTAGTCTGAGTAGGCAGTCAGCATATCCAACAGATGCGATGCGACGTCACACGCAGAATGGAAGGATCGGATTTTGGAATTCTTTGCTATTGTAATGAGAATTTTTCATTACAGTTTTGCCCATATTTGTCCACAGTTTGAGCGGTTTTTCAACTTCCATTCGAAACAGAAACTATATGGGATTCGCAGTTTATCAGAAAAGAGCATTTCTGTTTTGTTGGATGAACGAATATCACTGAAATATTTTGATGTATTCTGCGGTCTTTGAGAAGAGTGTTTTCAGGCGCGGCAGATGGGTATTGAACGGATCCTTATTGTGGATTGGGATGTACATGCCGCTCAAGGGACTCAGCACTGTATTGATGATGATGATGACATCAAGCTAATTTCAATTCATCGCTATGAATATGGAAATTTCTGGCCACAGCTTCCTGAAAGTGCTATCAAACATTCATGTTAGTACTTTTATATTCTCTGATGAAAAGTTTTGTCAGGAAAAAAAAGTAGAAGGAGCCATCCAGCTCAGAATGGAGACTTTTCGGCGGATATTGAGATTCCGGTTGTGAGACTTCTGTACATGTTGGACAACTAGATCCTCTTGTGGGACTTATCGTATGGGTACAATTCGCCTGCTGTTTTTAGGGATATGCTCTTTGTTTCAAGTCTGTAGTCGTTTGTTCGATAGCGTAGGTGAGCAAATGCCGCTTTTATAGTTTTGTGAAGAAATGAAACGCAGATGTAGATGGCAAAACACACCAGAGAGGTTGGCGCTATATGCCTTTTCTATATGTCCACCACTCAGTTCGACCGACTATGCAGGCACTGTAAGACAGTGATGTAGCGTCAAATAACAGCTTTTTGTACAAGGCTGGCCGCTTTGATAAACTGGTAGCCAAAATTTTGTTTCCTGCATCATGCAGTCGCTAAACAAAGATTTCCTTACGCGAATTTCCTGTTGCCTTTAGGTGGTTGCAAATGATGCGAGTAATCTCTGGAAACGAAATTAGGGCCGGAAATTTACACTGTCATGTAAAATGTTCAACCAAATCCCGTCAGCTGTGGGAGTTTTGCTTCAATAGTACGAGGTGCCGAAGTCAATAGCACGAGGTACTTGTTTGGTCGATTGACTGGAGTTAGGAAAAGCACATATGGTGCCATTCTCTTCGATGCGCTTCCTCACTAGTTTCCTGCAGCATTATTTTCAGATGGGAACACATTAAATGTGACCTTGAATAAAACGGGTTTTGGTGACGCTGAATATGTGGCATTTATGAAACATATTGTCGTTCCTGTGATTACTGATTTCCGACCGTCTTTGATACTCGTCTCTTGTGGCTTTGATGCTTCTCTCGGTAACTGCTTTCTTTTAAATGCATATATGGTCAGCATTAGTGTGTGTTCTGAAAGGCGGGTAGTTTTTGCTGCTTATATTATCTTTCGCATTATTTTGTTCTGTGAAAGTCCACAGGCTTTATCGGCCAGTGTAAAGCATATCGTCATTAGCTGTACACCTCACTCACTGGTGTTTATTCTTTCATATTTTGGGGAAGTAATTTCGTTCTTGATTTTTCTTGATTGCGTTTTATTAAGTGAGTAGAGTTGTATACTATTTTCTGAATAGTTGTATCTAAATGTCTTTCCAAAAGGAAGCACCACTGCTAAATTCTGAAGTGATTTGACTTAACTGGGGTAATAGGATGTGCAGAAGAACTAAGTCTTCGCCGTTAGCGTTAAAGGTTGAAGTTTAGTTCCCGGTACGGTAGACGAACATAAACTGGTGATGCTGGACGTGCCAGAAGTACAGTGATAGCGAATTTTCAAGGTTAGCTGAGCCCTGAAACTAAGGGGCTGATCTCGGCTTCAATCTATCCAGTTGCTATAAATTACTCTTTAGCTGGCTGCCCTCGGCCAACTGACGGTTAGATTGTAGCATAGATCAAAAGATTGCTGTTGGTGGAGACAGTCAGTATCCTGATACCAGAGGGAAATACAGTTAAGGCGGTGCTTTGAGGGGATCCCGAGGGGAAGATGGAGGTCACGCCAGGTGCATATCAGTGGATGACGCACATTCTTGTGATGCAGTCGATTAAATTCAACGCACGTTTATGTCTTCTCCTAGAAGGTGGTTATTTCATCGACTCACTTGCAATGAACGTTGAATTCTGCATCAAGGTATTCTCTCTTAGTTGATCGAGTGTAGTATGTGGTGGTTTAGTGTTTTAGTGTGATTTCGCCTTGAATCTTCCATTTCATAGTTATCCAAAGCCGTGTTTGCTTTGGCAAAAAAATTGTTGGAAGCGACAGGGATCGAAAAAAAAGGGAAAGAAAGGGGGGAGGTTTGTACCTACCAAATGTTGATTTCAGCAGAGCACAACATATTTTTCCTGCTGTATTAATTCTAAAATTATGCAAGGTGTTGAATATAAGCTAAAGTTGTGAAATCGGCAGTTGGTTGTTAGAAAAAGATGTCTAAGTCGAACAAACTATTTGAGTAAAATAGCAGAAAGAGGTGTGGAGGAAATGGAGAGGATACAAATGAGGAAGTCATCAAGAGCAAATGAATCTGTCGCTTTTGTGCATTTTCTTCCTCGTTTTTACTGACAAAGCTTGTATGCTTTGAGAATTATTGATTCATTATCAGCAGTTTTGCAGTTTTGTTTCATTCATTGCGCTAGCCTTACATTCTTACTTTGCTGTGGTTTTAGACGAAAGGATTTCGCGTTCTTCCCAATCGTGGTTGGGAGCGATGAGTACCCTAGATTTTGTGCTTTTTTCTTGAGAGATAGAATTACAATAGAAATTTTGTAGCATATTCTGTGGGAGTTACGAAGCAATAATTTGCTTAATCGACAACGTATTTCAGGGACTCCTTGGCAGGCCACTTCCTTATCTGACGCTGAATTTTTGCGATGAATTATTTTTGAACTCAATACATACAGCGGCCGTGCATTATGGCGCACAATTTCCCAGCCTTCATTTATTCGCCGACGTTACAAAAATGATTAGACAACGCAGAAGCGCCGAAGAAATCAAGGTTAATTTGTTGCTTACTGGATTGATCAGCAAAATAGTGATTGACCAGACAGTGCTCGGTACTCGATATGAAACAGTAGAAATCTGTTGATGAAATATATTTTAGATCCTACGGCAATGGAAAGAGGGGAAGATGTCAGCCTTGGTACGGCTGATAGGTGATTGGTTGTCCTACTGATATGTTATCCGTGTCATTATGCTCGTTTTGATCAATTGGCAATGCGTGACGCCATAAAGTTTGATTGACGTATTTGACCACTGACCACCTGTTTAAAGATATTTGGTGCCATGGCTCTCAGATTAATTTGATTTGATTTCCTTGTTCGCTGTCGTCCTGTGATCATTTCACACAATATTTTTGATTTATGCGAAGTAGTATCGTCGTACGTTGTCGTCCCACTTCTTCGTTCGTTCGTAGTCTTGAGCAAACTTGTGAGCTGCGCTGTTTAATCGACTTTTATTTCATGTATTTTTTTTGTATTCATGACGTTATATTTACAGACTTTTACGTAAAGTCCGCAGCGTTTTAGATAGCGTTGCGTCTAACCACGCTCCCCTCCTCCCTGTTTAGAGTAAGAGGGGTAGGGAATCATCCGTTCGTGAAGTTCGTAAGAGGTTCAGTCGTCCAGCATCCTTTATTGAAGTTACTGTAGGTTTTGTTAATCAACGAGCGTTATAGAGTAAAGCAGAATGTTTATTCCTGGGTAAACGTAGTGGTACCTAGAATGCTTACTTTCTTTTATTCTATATAGAGATGTTCCGATGAGATGGAAAATGCCTACGAAGTGTTTGCGAAAATGGATTCAAGTGGTGCTGTTGGGAATGCATTCAAGCAGGCGGCTTATGCGCAGCAATTCAGCTTGCGGAAGCTTTTACTGTGAAGGAGAAACAGTGTCCTGAAGCGTACCAAAAGAAGCGATGTCCATCGACCATAGGGAATTTCAATGAACTCCGTGTCTTGCCAATAAGTCTCCAGATACTGCCACTCACTTTCATTGTTGTGAAATAGAGGCTTGAAATTCAAATTTCTGGGAACTATGGTGTTGCACTGCTTTTTTTTTCATTTAAACATTGATAGAATGATCCATATATTATCTCCAATAACAATGTGAATGGACCATCAGAAGTGAGTGGAAAATGGCATGTACAATTTGAAAGCAAAAAATATTTCATCGGTTTATATTGAGGTTAGGTGTTACGTTACGTCGTGATTGTTGCTGATGTCCATGAAATCTGTGACAGTTTAAATGCGGAACCTTTGATGGCTAGCTCAAGGTTGCTCAGTGTAGATCTTTTTCTTACAGCTCATCGAGGCTGAATACGAAGGTATCTGCGAATTCAGTATTCCATATCCGACGCGAGGCAATTATCAGAGGTCACCGAAAGAAGTGGTCGATGAATTTAATGAAGAAATAATGTCGATCGTTCAATCCTACTCGTACGAAATCGATCCGGTGAGCATGAAAATGGTAGCAGAACAATGAGACACAAGAAAAGGGGATGGAAAGGTGGGAAGAGAATTTTCAAAAATTTGGAATATTAGCGAGAGCGGATGACTGGAATACCTTTTGGGGCGAGAAGGTGAATTAAGCTTGTGTGTGGTGCGAATCTATATCGCATTGTTGCAGCTGTTTGCGTTCAAAGTGACATCGAATTGACATTTGTGGGAGTGCTCTGTGAAAGCCCACTTGGAGATAGAATTAACGTCCAAAGATTTCCTTGTTATTCAATAACGCAAATTCTTACCGAACAGAAGTACTTTTGATGTTTCCGGTCCTTCTACGCCTGTTATTGTCATCACATGTTTTTGAGCAATACTTTTGCATTTCGTTCGAAAGCTTTTTATTAATGTAGCTACAAAATTTTGGGACGGAGACGAGGTTCTTGCCGAAAGAATTTGCTTGGCTGGAAGCACATCACCGTCAGAAGCTTCTCGGACGCCAGAGCGGCTTTAACGTGAAACGAGTTTGGCAAAGAAGATACTGGCTGCAGCAAAACAGTAAATTGATGTCATGCGAAAAGGAACCGAATAAAGTCTTGCTGGATGCTAGACTCATCATTTGTACCCAGCTAACACAAATTATTTCTACCCATAATGGACTCAAAATTTAGAGCTAGTGAACGCCGGAATGTGGAGTTCTTCATAAGTGCAAGCTATTCCGACAAGTCTTGTATCTGTCATGATTTCTAAGCCGTAAGTTGCACGAGGTTGCGACCGTGCTTGGCTGAGCTGTATAAATGGTGGCTATCGAAGGGCTCCTGACGAATGAACTTTTCAGCGAAGGCTTGTGCTTTATTTCGATGAAAAGAGTGTGCAGGACGATACGAGCGAAGCAATCATCATAAATGTTGACAGTATGGCATCCACCAAACTTGTCAAACAATTTCTACAAGTGCATGTTAGTGAGTGCTTGTTCATAAATGTGGCTTAGTAAAGAACCTGCTTGAAATACGACAGCGGAGGGGGGAAGGGGAAGGGGTCAGGTTGCTTTTAGCACAGAGTGCTTGCTATCATTAGCTGAGAGTGGCAGATGTGTATGAGGGTTTGGCGGAAGTGCTTATTTTTTGTGCCCTGTTTGCTCGTTCATTTTTATTTCATTAGTATGTAGTTCTGCTAGTAGTGTTTATAACTTCTTCTTCGTGGTGTCTAATATTTCATTACATACGACTGGTCCGTCTCATATCAATCTAATTTACAGTTTCTCATGTTTCCAGTTAAAATCACGCTGGTTCAATGTTTATTCACTGTTGAATGGCTTAAATGTGTTCGGTATAACAAATCAACTGCTAATTGTTCCTGTCGGTTTTCTACACTTCATCTTTCCAACATCCTTCCCATCTGCCGGGAGGCGCTAATTTTCCTTCAGTGTTGTCTGTTGGTGTTTCACTTTTAATTTTTGCGAACTGAGGAGCAAATCAAGTAACTTTCAGCCAAATTCTTGGATGATTGAGGAGGAACTTGTTTCAGTCGTATCAACAAGATCCTCAACAGATCAACCTTTTAATGACCTGTGTGATCTGATCTGTCTAAAATACTTCATTGATATCCGAATCGCAAATGGTATATTTCAGCGAGCAGCTTTTCCAGGTTTGTGAAGCGTCTCTACCCTTCAACGAGGACATTTCAATCAACAAGTCGGAGTTTTCTACAGTCTGTGCATTGACGAGAATGGAACTGACGAATGCAGTCTACGCATCGACAGTTACCAGTATATTTATTGCGCTGTTGAAAATTTTTGAGAAAGGATTCGCGAAGCATCTTGAGCATGTGATGCTCTTCAACGGGTGAACCGAAGGTTGCTTGTTTATTGTTCGTCACTCTTGTACCTCAGGTCGTTGTCATTGCTGATAAAATAGATAACATGCATCAATCTTCAAATGATTGAAACGAGCAGATTAACTGTTCAACTAGTCCTGTCGCCGTTCCCCTCCTCACTGCATCCTACTTACTCATCCAGAGCATCCAATTTTTCTTTGGTGTTCTGTATGACTGTTTCATTCATTGAAAAATTTATTTCTTCAACGAACAGGCTTGCAAAGGTTAACGAAGAAGCACCAAAATCCATGCTTGGAAAGGGGCGAAGGAAGATGTAACAGAACAGCTTTTGATTTAGGTATTTCGGGAATATGGGGCAGCGAATTGTTAATGCCTTCATTTTGCAGCTGATAGGTGGAGTAATATTAGTGTTTTGAGAGGCTTTGCAGAAATGAGCTCGAAATGTGTTTTCGATGTGAACAAGAACAAACTGTAGAGAAAAAAGTTTTAACGTTGCTTGCTGCTGGTGGCCAACAAATTCTTTGCCTTTCTTGCGCATTTTTATTGATGATGAGTTTTCACTTCTAGTGGCTGAAAATTCTAATTTTTTTTTGGCTTTGGTGATGCAGGAACTTCCAGCCGTTTCTTATTGCATGGATTGCTAAATTCTCAATTCCGGAAATTGCAAACTTTATCTGTTGGTGAAAAGGTGCAGGTGAAGAGACGGTATCAGTCAGTATTCGTTCTCCTCAGTGGCAGTATCGTCTCCGATCACTTCTTCATAGTCTTTTTCAAGAGTTGCCATATCCTCACGTGCTTCCGCAAATTCGCCTTCCTAAAGACGATATTCCGTGGGGGAGATTATTGCATTCAGTAGGCATCAGGACTTCAGAATGAAGCATGCACTGGCTTCTTAAAAGTTCCATTTTCAGCTACCATCAGCCCTCCCCCCCCCCTCCCCCGCCCCCTCGCCTCCTTCGCGCTGCCCATCTCAGTAGTGATGGAAACGCGTCTACGCAGCTATGGAGGCAGCACAAGGCTAAAAATTTGCGTGAAGATTAGATACGATGTTTCTTTGCTATCATGAATCAAGTGCACTTCAACATCCTTTTTTTCGAAATAGGGTAAGGGAGGATAAAATGACGAGATCGGGGAATACAAGTGCAAAATAGCGATGAAGCTGCAGCGATGTTTCAGGTCTCATAGTTGCGCATTTTTAGGGTGAAAGATTAATCACCACAAATCTTTCCATCTTCGTCATTTATAGCCGGTGATCGTGCCTGATGTATAAATAAATCTAGGCAGGGCTTGCTGGGTGGCAGTTGAGGTGAACGTTTCTCTCGAAATTCTTTCAGAACGCTTTTCGAATATTTATCCCGTGCTGATGAAGTTGGTAGCAGAGTTCAGGTTTTTACTGAGTTGAAGTAGTTAACAGCTATTTCGTTTTCCTTTCTTGCTCAGCATCTCCTTGAATATTGCATTGGAAAACAAGAGAAACCCAACGTACTCAACACACCTCCATTCCTTCTCCGACATACCAATGAACAAACGCTCGTTTTTTGTACATCAAGTCAAACTTGGCATCGAGTCGGGACCATGCCTCTGCGATCGCAGTCGTGTTGGCGAGTGTACACACAGAACGCTCGACGCGTGCCATATCGCTACTGTTCACAACGACGGGTGCTTGATAGTTGATGCCCACCTGTTTAGAGGCAAATATTTGTGGAATTAAGTAAGGATTTGTCGAGTCAGTGCAGAGGTGAAGGGTACTGTTTACTGTTCGCTTCCTTTCAGCCATTCGTTATTCTCGCCCAGAAGTGCCAACACATGGCTGAACAGTCTTCGGAGATGATGCCTATCGAACGCAACGCAATGTGCAGTGAATATTGTTGCAAAAAATTGAGTGTGTTTCATTCAACAAAATAAACACCTCACAGAATGTTTGCGCTACATTCGCAGAGCGGACTATTAGAAGTTGTGAAACGACGGGTAATTCACTGGCAGAAAGTAGACCTTGCGAAGTATCTGTGAAAAAGTGTTTCTGAAGCATTCACTTTAAAACCAGTAGGACACCAGTCAACGAAGTCGCAAACGCGCTTCCGCTTGATCGAGTTGATAGCGCTGTTCACATCTTTCGGAACGACATCGCCTCTATACAGCAAACAGATCGCCATATACTTACCCTTGCGGGTGTCGCACTGAAATGGTTCCAAGTGTCAGTCTTTGTTAAAAGCGTGCAGTAACGTTGAGAATCTTTGTCCAAAGCTTGAAGTTACGTTAAGAAAGTGACTGTACTATTAAGAGAAGTGACTGTTGGTACGTGTAGATGACACTGATGGTGTCATTCACTGCAAGCAGCCTCTTAGAGGATTCATTATCCTGTTTATAATGCGCACTTCAGTGCTCAAAATATATAGGACGGCGAGCAGACTGGAAGAACGTTTTGATTTTTAATCTTCTGCACTGGATAGTGGAGAATGGCGGCCGAAATAAAGACTTGCAGAAAAACACTTCGCCTGCTTTGCAAAACGAACAAAGATTACAGGTCAGAAATCCTTATTGTTTATAAAGGAGTGTTTATTCCGATTCGGTTCGCTTGAAAACAGCGAAAGCATTATCTTTGCACGGATATTATGACGATCTAGATTTGAGTTTCATTATGAAATCTTGATTTCACTTACTAAGAAGTCAAAGACCACTTGAAAGCATGGGGAAGTTATGGAAAGAAGCGGAGGGGCGATACCTTAACCATTTGATTGTGCGGTTTGAAACACATGCTTGTGATCTCGGATACAGATAGCAATTCATGACAGGCTTTTTGCGTGCTGATGACCGGTGCAAAGCTTGTAAGCGGGAAATGTATGCGTGGATGGGGAACAAGATTCGTCTGAAACTCGTTGAGGTCGACGTTCAGAGCTCCTTCAAAGCGCAGTGACGCAGTTGCACAGGAGACCACCTATAAGCGTTTGAGCTGTCATGATTCGCAGTTGTCAACTCTTCCTTACGCTAACAATCCGTTTTCAAGAAAACATCCCGATAATTCAGCGGCTGGAGCGCTTCAAGTGGAAGTGCCAAATTTTGCACCTCAAAGAAACGACGATGCTCCACGCCCTTGGCGGCGTTGTTTGCTACGTCGGTCATGTTTTCTTCGCGCACGGAACAGTCCTCATGAGGGGCAAGAAAGGCTCGCAGCACCGTTGGCGCTCACAATTCAACCACGTAAGTGGTGGGATTACCAACACGCTGTTTGGCGCCCGACATTTTTGATCCACTAGTGGCTGTATTCCACTATCCCGCAATAGAGTAACCCGATGACCATCTATGTGAAGGAAAAAAATACTCGTAACGCTGAAACGGTGGAGATTTAGAAATTGGAAAATTAAGTCGGAAAATCATAGGAAGCCGATTGACGTGTCTTTGGACACTGTGTCCCTTTCTGTTTTGCCCAGTCTGTGACCAGTCAGCGCTCAAACTTGTGTTGAGACCTAAAAAGTTAATTTTTGAAAAAAATGGGAAAGGAGCACTTCTAAAACGAAAAATAGTAAATTAGAACAATGAGCCATAGGATGAGTTAATTATATCAATGCGCCATAGGATGAGTTAATTATATAAAATACTTGTGAAATAATCCTGTTGAGATTCGTATACGATGGTCTTTCCATATCGAGATTTCTTCTACAGATATCATAGATCGCCTCGTTATCCACCAAGAATGTACAGTCCGAATATTCCAACGTGTTATGTGCAGTGAAAACAGAAATGTATGCTTCAACAACGGCTGCAGACACTTCTGGAGCAGGGTATACGCAAAACTCCAGCTCCGACTGAAACCATTACGAGTGTTCATTTAGTGAAGTGATCGATATTGTGACCGGAAAATATGATTTATGTGAACTGATTTGGAAATACTGAATGCTATCACAAGTTGGCGACGTTTATTGCGTTTTTTTATTCTTGTGCATCTGTCGTTTACGCGTCACACTTCAGCTGTTAGGCGATAATTAAGTTCGAGGCAGACGTCACGTAATCAGCGCAGTGGTTGATGGTATCCACTATGTTTCGTTTGAACGAAATCACGTTTGACAAACTCATTGTCAATGCAATTCAAAATATTAGTCGTCATAAGAATGAATCTATAGATTGTAGGCATTTTAGTTAAGCATCTTCCTCTGCAGTGAGTACAAAATAAGGAGTCGAATATGAAATGAGTTAAGATGGTCGGCGAGTAATGCAACCTTCTTGCCGTATTCAGGCGAAAGCCTTTCCATAAGAAGGGCAGCGAACCCCGATCCAGTTCTTCCACCAGTCGAGTGAAATATCAAGAAACTGCATCAAAAATTTATATAACTGATCGTGAAAGAGGAAATTAATTCTCCAGGTACAATTTATTCGGTTACTGATGTGAAGAAATTCAAAGAGCAGTTGGTTTTTCACTATTTTCCACAAAAGCTAAATATTCTTCTCTCACAACTGCTTTTCAAAGTGTCGTCGGATACGCGGAGCAGCCCAAAACGTGAAGACAACCGCGATAAACTTAGTTTGCTTGTGGAAAATTCAAGTATTCCAATGTTACACAAATCATGGAAAACTTCTGGCCCCACTGATGAAGAAAACGATATACAGGCTTTTCTTTTACACACGAGTGGGAAAAGTACCACGTTGATAAATAAGCCGTTGATCGATGTTGGAGAAGAAAGATGCGAGCTGTTTTGACAAAGAAAAAAGCTGAACTGAATACGAAGCAATACGAAGCTGTAAGAATCAAAGAAAAATGTTTATACCCTTGTAATCCATCGCAGTCTTCAGTTACCTTTCTCGTTCGTTCCATTACGATATTAATGAATTCTCTGCCGACTGTGCAATGTCCTCGGGCATAGTCATTCGCCACATCCTCCTTGCCAGTGATGAGTTGCTCGGGATGGAAAAGGTAACGATATTCTCCCGTTCTTATTGCGTCTACATCTTACATCGTTCAGCGGATCGAATAGAATAAATAATCAGGTGATTTCATGTGAACATATGTAATGTTCCTCAAAGACTAAACACAAATCCAACATTCTCCTGAGATCACAGTCCAAACTCGTCAATCATTCCTCTAAAATCCAGATTCCGGTGTTGCTTTCAACAAAAAACCTTTCGTTGATATGCTGAGTGTATCTGCTAGGTACCCTTGCTCAAAGCCGTGTTAAGGGAACGCTAACCAATAACTGATGGCTCCAAGTCGACTAAGATCGCACGAGGGCTAGCACGTCCATCAGCGGTATCGGCGAAAAATGATGTGAGAGAGCTAACAGAGAAGCGCGTCTGAAAATTAACCTTCGTCACCTTATGCTTATTATCTTGCTTGGGCACCTGCTTGCGATATTCGTTCGGTCCTACGTACATCTGGACGCATCACAGTGTCTTCGCAATAGTAATGCTGGTAAATGCTTTCGTTTTTTCAATGATTTAGTGGCGAATCAACTGAATCTATTATTTTTACCCTAAAATGAATGATACTCAGGTTTCACTGATGTACATGAATCGTTTGTATTGTTTTGAAAATTCCTTATAAAGCAGGAAGAGTTGAGGATTTTGTTGAAAAGATAGCGCCACCGAAATTTTTAAAAGCACACCTTTAAACTGAGCTTTCCGATTCTAGGTTGGCATTTCGAAATCTGAGCGATAAGTATGTGTCATGAATGCAACAAAAAAAAAGAGAAGAGAACGAAGTGAGAATAATGATGTTTTATTGGGCCGACGTGACAAATCTAATTTGTCCATGAAGGAAGCCGGTTTTGAACTTTAAAAAGGTTGGTTCCATTATATCAATGAATACTTTCTCTTCGAGTGCTTTCTGCTTGTCGGTAATCGTTCCATCAGCGGCGATACCGTGTTCAACGCAATACAGTTCCCAACAAGCACTTCCAATTTGCACTCCAGCCTGACGAACGTGCAATGAGATTATCTCTCTCTGCAATTCATAGCCTAGCAATACTGAATAGCAGAAGTGAAAGTTTTCGCAACTCAGATGCTAGCTGTTTTCTAATAAAAAGTTATTTTGCCTTTTGAGAGGACCGTTTTGAAAAAGTGATGAAAAGCAAACTGCTAGATGTTAAGCGAATCGGAGGAAAACATTGACTGTAGTCAGATCGTTCGACAGTTTTCAAAGATTATGCACTGAAGGTTACGATTGAGTGGCAGATGCTGATGTCTTCGAAGTCATGTATGCCTAAGGAGATTTAAAAAATAAGCCAGAGAAAAGGAGACGTGGAGTGGATATAAAAGCACTCGATGTATGTAATTATTATCTGGTGCACGCTGCGCATGAATGTAACATTAAGTGCAATAGGACTGGATTACGCAATGCAATATTTGTATTTGGTGAAGCTTAAAGTAGTTGTCACAGGCCATTATCAGTTGAGTCGAGGATTCGTATGCAGACATTCTTGGAAATTAACCACCGCCAAATTTTTATAAAAGCACTCCGCTTCCAAGAGCACTCCGATGTAGAAGCGGAAGTCTCCAGGCCTATACACATATAAAAACAAACCATTTTGGACGCAACGTTACGGGACCAAAGTTGCTCTCAATACAGAGAGGGTGGCTACGATCTACAGCACAAATGAAAACAAATTGTACAGAAAAATCGGAAGAGAATCATTCGTCATCTTTTGTTTTTGTTCGAAATTTTGAAAGAAGACGTCGGCAAAACATCGAGTTTGTTTATAAAAAACGCTTTTGACTGCTAACATCTAAACGCCGATAAAATGCAATAAAATTTCCTCATAGGTATTTGCATCGGTCCGTTTGTGCACTTGTGAGAGTTTTGGCAAGGAGCAGTAGAAGTTTCTCCTGCTCTAATCGGAAAGCTCCACTGTAGTTTTGCAAGCATCGACCATCTACTTTTTGCAATTTATCGCCAGGTGGCTGAGAATCCAACACTCAGGAAATTCCATTTCCAATGACCACCTACGAACGAGGCACGAAAGTATGCCAAATGAGCTAGAACAAAATATGTATCCCTCTTATGTACTTTTTGCAGTTTATGTATGTGCCATTTGTTTTAATCTCAATCATTTATTTCTTTTCCTCTTTCACTGAAGTTTGAAGTTTCTTTTCCTCACTTCTTCTAGGATTGTCAGCTTATCCATTTTTCTTACTGCTTCCTGATGTAATAATGACTTTCCATGTCCGGATGTAAGGAATTCAAATTTGTAAAGGCACTATCTCGGCAATGAATCAACCGATCGAGATGAGGTTTCCTTTGCTGAATTTAACTCTCCCTTTTCTATCAAATGGTATGTTGAGCATTCATATCGAAGCGATTCTGTGGACCCCGATTAGATCGGGCGGAAATCGAAGTCTCGATTTCAACGATTCTTGAGGTCTCTCACCTCGGTTCCTATTTGATGTATGCGTGTGTTTCCTTCAGTATATCGGGACAACTCATTGAGATCTTCATAGACGATTTAGACCCGTGTCAAAAGGAGTAGCAGCTGGCATACGACACCTCAAAATTGCAATTTTTTCATCGTGAGGGGTACAGTTAGGACCGAATAATTTCCCTAAAAACATTCTACTTTCGATGATTTTGATTTCAAACGATAGGTCTTGATGAGGTGATCACAAAAATTTGCAACGCGGATAGCTTTCTTGCAAAAATAAGAATGCAGGGGCTTCAAATCGAGTAATTTCTACGCGAACGTATTCAACAGATATTTATAGTGCCATGTCTCCACAACAGGTGAACAGGTTTGTGTGCGGTTGGCTTCCCTGTACGGCCAGGGAAATCTAGCCATATGCGTTTGTAGTCGAAGTACCCTAAAAGTGAAAAGCCAGGAAGAGGTGCACATTCCCAGGTTGTGTATCACAGCGCCATGACGGGCGCGAATTGAAGCTCGGAAGCCGAGGAGGGCAACGCTGAGGGTCTGTCGTCACAAGAATTTTTCGTCGTGTCACTATCGTCACATTCTCCGTATTTATTCCCTTCCGGAGTTCAACATTCCCCTATAATTTGTAAAATCCCGATCCCAACTGCACGCAAATCCGAGAGGGGTTCAAGGAGTGCGGCAGACTTGATATGGTTAAAGATTTCGAAAAGAACTGAATTGAAGTCCGTTTGAAACATCAATATTTGGCAATATGGCAGTATGACAGATTTGATGTGGCAATAAGAAATCCAGAAAAAAAACATTTCAGTCGCCACACCTGTCGGTGCACCTAAAACCTACAAAAATTGAGGCAAAGAATGGCAAGGTACTGTCACTTGGATGAATGAAGTGCAGCGAAATTTGTGCTCTGCTTACACTACGTAGGACGGGTGTTGGCAACTGCCCCCTGTCACAAACGGCGTCGCTACACCAATGGTGTCTGTTCGCAATCGTTCAAGGCTTGACAAGCCATTTCGACACTGATGAGATCGTCTCACAGGCCTGAAACGTCAACGAACCCGTGAAAAGAGAAGACAAAAAACAACGTAGTTAATATCACGGCAGTCACAATTTAAGTTACCTTGTTCCCCGGTAGGCCTGCTCGCCTGGCCAGCGGGGTGGCGTCACTTATTGGCTACAACAATGCAAAACCACGGGCCTCAGTACCCTAATGGAAGCGCATTGTGACCGGCAGCGTCATCGACGCTCGATAGTCCGGTCAATCAAGTGATCAAGTGATCAAGTGTTCCCCGGTAATTTCAATCCTCCCGAATGCACAAAACCGATATGATCACCTGAAAGCTCCTCCGCGGATATGCATCGAAACACAAGCAATGAACAAACATTTTTTGAAGGAGGCTATTCTCCGAGAAATATTCGAGAAACGATATGTGGTTGAAAGACATTTCAAAAATTGAGAAGTCTCATAACGGGAAACACTTTGGAAAAGACAAAATTCGACTGGCATTTGGAGAGTCCATCCACACAAAGTCCATATAACGCATTTTGGCAAATGCCTCCAACAAAGGCGCAAAAAACACAAAATGAAAAGGCACCCTTCCACACATCTCAATGACGGAACTGATGTTGACGTCGAGTCGGAACTTTCTAGCTCTCAGCAAATTTGAAGATTCTGCGGCTGGTGACAAATGTATATGATGATCTTGCCTAAAATTTTTTTTGCGGCACGACCTTCATATACATCTGTCAAGATTGTCGGGGCATCTTGAAATTATTATGAGAAAATCAGTTTTGAGTCATCTTAGCCTTTGTAGCACTATCAGCGATAACCAGCACGGTTTTCTCAAAGGAAGATCTACGCTCACACAACTTATGACGTCCTACTGCGAACGGTATGCTGCTCTCAATAACGGTTTCCAAACAGATGTAGTCTATATTGACTTTGGCAAAGCTTTTGACACGGTTACACATCCAAAACTACTGCTGAAGTTGGAGGCCTATTGAATATGTTGCGCTGTCCTAACTGGTTCAATTTTTTGTGCCGATGTAGTTTCAGAGTGGAAGTCGGGAATGCCTTGCCTTCATTTCATTCCGTGCTCAGGGGGGTACCGCAAGATAGCATTCTGGAGGCCTCTCTTCTTTCTGCTTTATGTGAATGACATCCCAGAGAACTTGATAAGTTGTTGTAACTTTTATGCTGATGATGTGAAGATATGCAGGCCTATTATTGATCTCCAGACCGATTACAATGTGCTATGTCAGGACATGGTTTCATTGGAAAACTGGTCACACCTATGGCAGCTCGATATATCTGCTGAAAATGCTCTGTCTTGTATTTAAATTTCTCGACTGAGTGCCATCTGCGCTCATGTGATCTCGGTCTTTCTGCAAAGGGAATGGTGAGGGATCTAGGTGTTCATATGAGTTCCGACCTTAATTGGCATAATCACTGTGTTGAAGTTTCGCGGAGGGCTGCTCAAGTTGCAAATTGTTTTCTGTGTGCTGTACAATACAGTTGCGTAGAAAATTATCGGAAAGCCTTCGTTGCTTCCTGTCGCCCCATCTCAGAATAATGTACTCAGGTCTAGTTCTCACCTGTGAAAAAAGGATATCGAAATGATTGAAAGAGTCCAATAGCGCTTTACTAAAACAGATTTTAGGAAAGCTTTTCTTGGACCGTTCCAGCCAGCGACTTCGCATTTTTGATTTGAAACCTTTGTCGCACCGTAGAGCGCAGTTCGGTTTGGATTTACGTAACAAAATCGTTGGAGGTTTTTCGGGAATTCCGTTCGAGAGTATTTTCTCTTTAGAAAAGTTTGCATTGCGCTCGTGGCCTCACCCTCTGCAGCGATGTGCGCAACGAATCAAGCAAAACAACGAATCGAACTGATGTGCTCAATTCTTTTGCGATTAGTGTTGTTCCTATATGGAATCCTTCACCGTATTATATGGCTGTGACTGGTAGCGTGCTTTAAGCGACGCTTGGAGTAATACGGTGCGGCGACAATATCTGCTGCCTGCCGGCTATAATTCATTATCAAATATCCATTTTGCATTCCTACGTGTATGTTGCTTATGATCTCTGGTCTTTGCTATCATCAACCTCTATGAGTTTTTAAATGCATGATTATGTGCAATGTTTATACCTAAGCAAGAATTATGGCTCCCATGTATAGTTATTCTATTGGACATATGGTACCATGCTTTCTTTATTGTGAATAAAGATGTTTATCACCAAATCTTCTAGCAAACAGCATGTCTGAAGATCGTATCGCGTAGCTCCTAGCATTGGGCATATCTGAAGACCAGGTCACAAGTGGTACAGTGATTGGGTGTATTTGAAAGTCTTGGAGCAATTCTTTTAGCGCTGAGAGTACTGAAAGAACACACTGAGAGATGCTTTAACAAGTGTGTCTCAACAAAAGTTTGCAAGAAAACCATGGGATGCCCTCGTTTAACATCGGCCAACCTTGTTAAGGCAAATGTGCCATAATTCGTTAAAGGAATTGGACGGTGTCAGTTCTTTCGGAAATCTCATATGAGACTCACTACTGAAGTTGTTGAACTCGAAACCAACAAAGATGGCCTCCACATTCAACACCCACCTTCTGGCTGGGTTCAAGGCGATCATGGGACATCCTTCCGATACTCTGCAATGTACTTGCGATGACCTCCGTACTTATTATCTACTTCAGTTGTCAATACTTTGGAGGCCAAAAGAGCCGAAAACTAGAGCACTCGAATGCACCAAAGAGCGGAGTATTCCTGAAGTAGAGGAAACCGTAAATTTAAGATTTTCGAACGGATCTTGCTGGTACGATGAAGTACGGAAGGCACCGCATCTGAACGAGGAGACATTTTTGGCTCTTGCGGTGTTGTCGGATATCACGTGTGTCCGTGAGACTTTCTTCGAATTGAAAAAAAAAACATAAAAGTGAAGACATTTCACAAAAGCGCAGACAAGTGCAGACAAAAGTGCAGACACCGTAAATGCGAACATTTCAGCCGCGATTTCGCAAATTGTGGCTTCAACTTTCTTCCGCTTGTTTACATATGCTAAAAACTTCTAACCCTGATATCAAATGATATTTTGCTTCGCGTCGACGTCGTTTTGTTGAATGAGCTGGAAGGCTGTAAAGAATAGAATGAAGATTTCTGCGTTCGTAATCAGCGAAGCAACGCTTCGTCCATCTGCAATTAAGACATCACCTAAACTAGAATCGCGTTATTTCAACTGCTCAGTTTGCTTTTACTGCTTGATACAGCACGTATTTTTTGTTCGGGAATAGTTAAACGTTATACAGTTAAGGTAAAGCTACACTCGAGAAACATACCGGCAAGAAGGGTTTCATCCTCCTTTCTGTAGAGGCTGCCTTCGTGTGTGCAGGACGTTTCCCTATTGCTAAAAGAGCAATCATGCCTCTCTGCAACATTCCTGTGCGAGGAATTGATTGATGAAATATCTTTATTTCGATCCGAAACAACAACGGTAAAAGCTGTTACGCTTCTGTGCACACAAGGACCCTCGTACAGCCATTTGTTACGTTTCTACGACAGTCCATAGGATTGTATGTAAGCTTACTCGGCGGTCAGTGGCAGCTATCTCTTACTGGATTTTGCTTCTCTTCTGAACTTTAAACATTTTCTTCATCATTTTAAGCTTCTTGCAAGTGAGACGGGCGAAACAATGCGAAATTCACGAACAGGACACAGTCCATTGCCACGTTCGTTTCATAGAACACTCGCATTCTGCTGCAGAACAAAAGGTTTTCTCACATGTCAAGTCACCCGACCCAATCCCGATTTTGATTCTTCACTCACACTCACCATCCAGCTGATCGATTAGAATTACCAAGCAATGAGAATATTTGAGAAACCTTAACTACGAACTACAGAATTATTTTTGTGGAACAAGCAGGGAATGCTTTGCGTAAGTGTGCATTGCACGGTGATATTTTTTAGCAAACGAAACACATGAAAAATAAGTAACGTTCTTTGGGTGGAGACGTAATTTTTCAGATCGAACTCAACAATTCTAGAAACGGCTTTGTCGTGTTTTTGTTGTTACACGTGTATATAAAGTGCTCACACAGTGGCATATAGCGCAGAGACTATGCCGCGAAGAGGAGAGCGACGAAGCTTCAAAAACCTACGCAGTAATTCTGATGCTGCAAAACTGATGTCTTCGTCGGACATATAATTAGAAATGCTCAAATTAGCCAGCAGAATAGAGAACACTATCAGTTTACAGTTCCGTTGGAAGCGCTTCTCGTGTTGCACAATGCGCAGGATGTTCTATTCGTCCTACACTACCTCCTTTTCACTAATGCTATCGAAGAAATGTTTTTAGGCGTTCCATATGAACAAAAATGTAATATCAAGCGTAAATGAAACAATGCACCATATATTCAATTTTGCCAGACCAGCGGCTTTACCGGAAACGAAGGAGGGGTCGTGCTTGTTGAAATCTTTGGATATAATACATTCTATTTAAATAGTTGAATAAGTCACACACTTATGATCTGTAATGAAGGAAATATTGGCCGTAAGATGTACTGTTCCAAAAATACGTGTTTATTACAACTTTTAAATTCATGGAAAAAGGATGGAAAATATTGAACTGATTGAAATAAAAACGTAATGGTTGCACTGTTTTAAAATACACTAGCCGAGCAGTTTTCTCAACGAACTTCGGGTTTCAACCAACTTATATTCAATGCAATCAAGATGACTTTTCGACATACTCAGACTGCGAAGGATGGAAGGATGCTGTTCTGGATATGTGTGGCTGGGTCGCGGTGCGGTAAGGTGCTTAGCGCATTTACATTCGATGCATTTGGTTCTGCGACACGTTTTTTTTTTTTTTTTCAAAAGCACTATGTGATGTTGATTCTTTCAGAATAACCAACAATGCGAACGTTTGAGGAATATAGATCTTTCTTTGATGGGGGTACTGAATATTTTTTACAGCCTTCTAAAATGAGCAATATTCTTTAGTTCCCAAATTCAGAGTTCGATATAATGAAAAACTGTTGGTATCGCACCAGGAATAGTGCTGAATAACTAAAAAAAAACGCTGAATAACTAAAAAGGATGATATTGCCTATACTTGCCTAAGATTTCCGCTCTCTCCTTCTGCTTTGACATATTTGCTAATGACTAATGTTTCGAAAATACTCCCCTTTCTCATCCCCTCCCCTCTCACCCAGCATCTCAGTTAAAAAGTGATTTTCCGTCACTCTTCACACATCGTTTATTGTGCAGTGCATATGTCGGTGTATATTCTTTGAGCTCTTTGAACAATCCAGGCAGGTTTTTCATTGAATCGAGGGAATAGTATGTGTTGCGTCATCCAAAATGATTGAAAAATTGCCGCCTCTTCCAGAATGACGGCACTGCGATCATCAGTTAAAACAAACAGTGTATCTGCTGCATTCTATGCTAAGCATGACCGATTACCTTTTGACAAACTGTACAACCTCGTAAAAAATAAACTCCTCCATCGAGCCCACTTTTCTACATGTTCGGCAAAAGTCTAATTCAACGGAGTTTGCGTCGTTACTGTTTTCGCAAGCTAGTTTTGAGAAGGAAACATCGCTCCTGTAATTCTCGATATAGTCTCTAAGATTCCAGACAGACTACACCCCGCTGGTTTTATGTAAGTTTACGGTAAGTCTTACCTGTCACAGTGGATTCCCAATAAAGGATATTTTTGTATTTTATAGCAAAGCGCCTAAACGTTGAACATTTCATGTTTCTTCCTCGAGAAAATGAGCTATTAAGGTGAAAATCGGATAAATTATCAAACGTTTTCTTAGCGGAACCATAACAGTTCACAACAAACATCCTGCTTCTAGTACAACGACAACAAACTCACAAGACAAAAGAAGTTTCTAAAAAAGTGCGCTACGCAGCGCTGCTAAAAGTTTTGGAACCGAAGCAAATCCGCAATAATGGCCTCTAAAAAACTGTTTGTGAACACACTGGCAGCATCACAGGAGAACAGCTCAAATAGGCGCTGTTCTTAAAGCAGAGTTGGAACGTCGTCTTTTGCATGACGACGACATAAGTTGGTTCAGAGAACAATCGAAGCGATTACAATCGCAGCAAAGAATGATACTGGATGACGTAGCGTAGAACTGTCAAATGCAAAAGCACCTACCTAAATATTGAACGACGTGCTGGCGATCACTTTTACGGGGAAATTTCCAAACACTCATTCGTTTGGTCGGATGTATGTAAAAAGCTCTATAGCACCGTTCCACAAATACGTGTTGAAAATCAGAGAAAATTCTGGCTCTCTGACGAAGTTGAAACTGTGCACTTCTGAGAAAGTGCTAGTCCGAGTAACCTATTGTGCTAGTCCGAGTAACCTATTAAGTATCATTCTTCGTATTACAACATTATCGGCTCATAGAAACATGTTCTTCAAAACGCGAGTGTTCTATACTGATACCCTGCTCGCGGTTCTAGATTTAGTGCCACTTCTTACAACGTACTTTGGCCCAAAACATGCAATACTTATGGTTTCACCGCTCTTTCCACGCCTCGAGTTTCTTGATGTGCATGTACAAAATGGCAGAGGTTAACGTTTGCACCTATGAATTTTCCAAGGAAGAAAACACTATGCTTTCTTTTTTTCGAGCCTCCAGGAAAAATGGTTTCAACGATCTCTTTACTCAACGTCATACTCCATGGCACATTTAAGAGAATTCGAACGAGAACTGTCGGACACTGCTGAATTCATTCCAGGCTCCGCAACTGGCTACGTTTTCCCGAACTTCCATATAAGCTTCACCACTGCATCGACTTTTGTGCTGCATCGGGATGCCTCAGCCCGTATGCCTGTCAGTGCTAGCTGCACTATGGGACGTGTATAGCTCAGTTTTTTTTTCCGGAAAGCATGTCGAAGTTCATATTCCAACCATCTCTTCAAAATCATCAGTTCTGCCTACACCACCAAAGTTGTTAGAATGGCCGTTATCTTCGTCACCCGAACTGGTTGAGGCGGTTCTCTCTTCACACTCCGCGTTATCTTTTTGAAGACACTGCACCTCCCACCTTTCTTTAATAGCGCAAATAAGTTTGCATTTGGGTCAGCTACCTCAATAATACGTCGATGTCCACGCTGTTCAAGATCTTCAGACAAGCTGGTTTAAGCGTCTGCACAATGTGACGTCTTGATTTCTCCAAGCAAAACTACATTTTTCATAGACCCATCTCCAACGTAATAGACCATTGCAGCAATGGACGAATCCTTGATACACCTCTGCGCCAAATGTCAACAGTGACCGATGCCTCAACTGATGCTTTCATGTTTGCAGCAAAATTCTTGATTCCTTTCAAAGGTCATTCTGTAAGAGACCACAGATCCCTCAGAGAACTCAAGAGGACGAATCGCGAATTCAGCACAAATAAATAGTCGCGAAACTCATGGCTGGGAAAGTATCTCAGCGGCATCCTAGAATGCTTGCAATTTTTGCAACGTCTTCACGTAACATTTCTGTTCTGCAGGATGCTGACTTTCCCCACCATTTATTAAACGTCGTTGGCTGTTTGGCCTGCCTTACTGAGCGCTGTCGTCGGTTAATTGTTGCCTCCTGTTCTACATATTCAGGTCCACATCACTGTTTCAGATGCGTAATAGTAGCTCTCGCGGTTCGAACCCACTAGTTTACGCCTGTCGTGCCTCCAACACTTACAGACATTCTGAACGACCCTGTAAAAGTGCTGCGGTTTCTAATCTGTTGCTCGCGTAGCTTAACCGCCACTCTGTGATCTGACGACAGCGGTCTTGAAAGCTGGAGACAGGAATACTCCTAAGGAGATAGGAAATATGTATACGCAAACGTCTTTTGCCGCACTCCATCAAATACAATTGCTCACTCTTCATACAGCTGCATTCTAGAAATGCCTTGCCTTCAGCATCACCAACGTAGAATTTGTTTGAATCATAGAATGGAGTGACCGAATAAATACACTTCTCTCCATGTGGAGCCGTGCATTAGCAGAAAAACACATATTCCTATCATTTGAAACGTTAGTGGACAAGGACGTTTCAAGGCACAACGCTCAAGTTTGTGAGTGCAGAAAAGCAATGAAGACACTAATTCTGCGTTCAAGATAGAACATTTTAGGTACCACTGAAGCCAGCAAATGAATCCTTGGTACGATGTATCGTGCCTCTTCCCATACAATGCTGTGTTTGTACCACCCCTCAAAAATCTGACGGCATTGCATTTACGCTGAACTTGGGAATCATATTTGGTACGGTAGCAAGCCGTATTTTTATGGCACGATTAGAATATAAAAAATGCGACGCTTTTGCACGACGATATAATGTCTCTGAATACTCGTAGTTCCGGCCCAGTACATGCCCTGATGGTGGAGTGGGGAGGGTGTTGAAACCCTGCTTACTAAATTTGACCTATCGCAATGCTGAAATGATCTCAAATGAAACGGAAAAAAGCAAAGTTTATTGTGACTTGTTCATTGGCGATGAGCAATGGTTTGCCAGCAATGAGAATCGCCTTGGTCCTTGTGTCCGCCCACTAAACAATTGTCACTCTTGTCCTAAACATCCGAAAGATTGAACACATACATTGTGTTTAATCTTTCGTCTCTATCACAGTAGACGAAACAATCCCGCTCACAGCTAACAATGTCGGCCAAAAAACTCACTACTGTCTTCCTGTATCAAAATGAACTCCTTAGCTGTTTTTGAGCTTGTTGGCGGCTGCAGCTGCCGCGCCCCCAGCTGCCCCAAGCTTCAATTACATTCCTACGGCCGAGTGGATGGGGATATGCGCTAGTATTCGGAGTTCACCGAAGCTGCGCTTCCCTCACCGCCTCCTTGAGGCTGTCATGAGGCCTCTCCGAGCTGTGGAGGCCAGCAGTTAAAAACGATTCAACGGTTTTGGCTCACGGGGCGCTCCTTGGACTGCCTCTGCGCCCAGAAAATTCCTCATCCAGCGAGGGCTTTTCTAATCACCAGCCTTCCACCTCAGGTGACTTGAAGTAAGCCCTCGCGAACTCCCTAGTCCCCATGGGGAGTGTTAGAAATGGAGGTCTTGCTTCAGCGAGCTGGAAAAAGCACACGCACATGTGTAGACGAAAGTATACGCAGATGCGCGCAAATATGTGCGCATATACATATACGTACCCAGACATCGACACACACGGACACGTGTACACATATCTGTATAGCACATACACATACGCATGTAGATGGCAGACATCTGTATGAGCATGCGCAAACGCTGGCAAACAGGCGCGCACCGCACGCATACAAACGTACGCATACACGTAGCACATCCATACACGGACATACAGACGGAACGGACACACTAGTGCGCACGTACGATCGCAAGCAGGCGGAAAAGCATGCGCGCGCAGGCACGCAGATGCGTGCGTTCACACACACAAGCGCAGGTGCGGCTGTATTATTCGGAAGTGCGCGATACTTCAGCGCATGAAGTAAGAGTAAAAGACGAAAAACGCGTATGATTCACTACGTGAGGTGTGCGTGATAAGCTGATTCCGTGGACAACATCGGGGCACAATCGTCTCCAGATTTGAACGGAATCATTGTATGCAGACGCATTGGAGATGCACGACTTGAGTGCACTGCAGTTGAAATGATCCAGTTTAGAGACAAAACAGCTGCAACGAGAAATGAATCGGCCCGATCTGTATGATCTTCAATTTTTAAGCTGCATCTCCCGTAATCTCACTCATAGCAGCTAATTCGCTTCATATATTCTGCATTTGCGTTGGCATGCACTAAACCTTGAAGCAACTTTGACTTTATCAGTGTTCATTCCAATACTCGAGATGCACCAAAATTTTGGAGCTGGGATTGGAAGCCCGGAACCGCAGCATCCGGAGCATACACTCACAGGAGGTTGGGTTCTGTTTCGTGTTTTTATTACATCATGACTATTTAGTGCAATCCACATTCCAAACGGAAAAGAATATTGCAAGAGAACAGTGATCGAATTGCGGTGCGCTATATTTGTTGCATGGGACAAGTTACCGTATCTTCAAGCTTTCAGCACAGAGACTGCGATGTAGTAGTTTTATGGAATTGAAACGCTAATTTCCATCATAAAGCACAATATCGAAAGAGGGCATGAACCGCTGATGTATTCAGAAGACAGCTGATATGCCACATGAAAGCGAGCGCAGAAGAGAAGGGAGTCGAAACGCTGAATGCTCCATCAGAGATTCTTTGCGATAAGTTCGACCGAATATTCGACGCTATTTTGGAGATGGAAATTGTCTCGACATTCTCCATGCTCCGGTTAGGTAGTTCGTTGCATTCGACACAAGGGTGAACGTACAACGATCGCACCAATCTCGCTATAATTTTGAAAGAGTGCAATTCAATTAAAAGAATTTAGGGAGTAGAAATACTTGTTGAACGGATAGGATCATCACAATTGCAAGCAACAGCTTCGTTTCATGAATAGCCATTAACAACGTAAGAATAACCCTATCAACCGAAATTCAGCTAAACTTGAGCTGCTACCGTCGGGATTGTTGATGATAACTCAGTGGCAATAAACAGCGACTCATTTCATGATACTAAATAATGCCGATTTTGCTTGGAGTGAGGAGAACGAACAGACGTTGGGCCTAACTAGATCTCGTTCGCGAGGGCAGCCGGCTTTCAAAATATTCCATTTGAGCGTGACACTTTGAATCAGGCGAGCTGCTCTGGTTGCTGAGCTGCATACTCAGCATCAATTGGACGGTTCCCGAAATGTTGCTTTTAGCTTTTCTAAATTTTCGATGTCACAACGACTGGATCAGAGACAGGCATTCAATCAGCGGCGAGGCACAAGTTGAATAAAGAAACGGCCTTGAACGTTTCCTCATACACATAATCTTGAAGATGTCCTTAACTTTTAACGACGCGCATATTCAGCAATTCTGCTGTAGCCTATTTTTAAGGCCTTTAGAAACCGTTGTTCTTTTTCCAATCCTTCAGTCGTATAGGACTCATCTTGAAAACACACTTTCATCTCTGGATCCAGCAGGGCTTACAAGGTTGTAAATGTTATGCATATGCACAATAAAGAATAAGTGCACTGAAACGGTTCCTTCGCAATTCTATCCCGTTGCTTCGATCACTTGCTAGCTGCGCTTTTTTGGTAGTGTTATTTCGATGGCACAACAAGTAACCTTCAAAATGAATCAACCGGTGCCATTTTCGGTATAAGATGCACTCTTTGCTTGCTCGCGAATAATTTCGTTACGCAATGTCGGCTTGCCTAAGTTGAATTAAGATAATCTCGCCTCCATTTACCAGGAAAGGTGATAGAATTAAGTATAAGGTTTGCGCAGCTCATCTTGATAGGAGTTTTTATTACTGCGACAACAATGCAGAAACTGAACCGTGAAAATGCGAGGTTCCCACCTCCCTTGATAAAGACTTGTGCTGAGTTGAAAATCTACGCAGATCTGCAGTAATCAACAAGGCGACGAGGCTATCTAAGCCACGCATAATGAACGCAGTATATCGGCTCATGAAGAAAAATTCGTTCTCTCAGGGTACCTTCTCAGGTGACTTTGTACTCCGTATTAGTCACAAAATTATCCGCATACATCATCCGAAGATCAAGTGATAAACGCTCATGAATATAGGTCTAGCTAACCTATCACTTAAAACACGTAAAACGGAATTGCAGCAAAAGCGCCAATGAAACGCGTTGGGATTTGTTGAGCATTTTCATGGTTAGTTGCATCAACATAATAACGATGCGAAATGAGTGAACAACATGTATTCGTATCTTTTCCTTTATGGTCAATACGTGCATGCTAAAAAGCACTGAATTCACTCTGCCTATTGGAGGTTAAAAATAGAGTCTGTAATTCTGGACGACATTTTAGTACCGATCACATAGAGCGCGAGTTCGCAAGGAATTGCATTTGAACCACTTCGTGTTCTTCACGGAATATCTTTCAGATCAACGAACTTGACCGACGTGATAGTTAGGGCGTAAAATGAGGTTGATTAAGCAATAAGCGATATGACGGAGGCAACAGAAGTCACCAAGAGAAGTCGGCTATTATTGCAATGCCATCTGTAGAATTCTGGAGAAAAGGAAGGTATGAAATAGGAATGCAACTTAGAGGAAGGAAAGAAGGGGATAATGGGGGTCCCCTCCAACAAAAATCCTTCAGCAAAATTACTTTACAAATGTATGCCACCAGGGCACCGCGAATGAACATTTCGGAAGATAGTCGAATACCGAGTTTTTCCGGAAGAAACTACATTGATTTTGTAAGTTCCGTAAAATGACCTTGCAGAAGAATTTCTTGAGGCAAATTTATTGTAGAGCGACTGCAATGTGTCAAAAAAATTCCTCCGTTTGCACTGGGCTCTAATTGTGGCCAAGATTTTCGAAAAGCAGCAGCAACCTTCCGAGATTTCGATCCGCTTTTCTTGTTTCAGATTAATAAAGGAACATAAGTGCCGAAGTTTAGGTGATCAAATATTCAGAGCGGCAACAGCGCTGTCCTAAAAAATTTCGATTCGGTTCACTTTCCTCATCACACAGAACGCCCACTATCATATACCACACTCCGGTGCTCGGAAATGTCAAGCTTACGATAAACTAGGCAACCCCAAATACTGTTGTGACTCCATTTGCAGACTTTTCCCAAAAGCTCAACCTTCTTCAGAAACAGCAGCAGCAACTGAAAACCCTAAACCAAGGGTTGGAGTGAAAGATGCACTACATAAACAACTCACATGAAGAAGCTTTTAAAATCTTCGTTTCTTCATGCACGGTCAAATGCCAGAATACAAAGGTTACAATTACAATCGCAAAAGCTTCTTCCAGTATTTGCAGAATTCCTACGAGCTTATAAAAATAGGCTACAAGATTTTATGGTCTAATATCTATTCAATAACAACGCACCCACCCCTCTAAAATTAAGTGTTCTCTAGGCGACCGCTGCTTAGGGAAACTTGCATTTATTTGCAATCGACGCTATAAAGCTTGTGATTTCTTAACGACCCTGGATGTGCTGTTTCCTCTATGAACCATTTGCCCCTCAATAAGCATCTAGTAAGTCACCAGCTGTTGTGCTTATTTTTTGCAACCGGGCGAGACCATGAACTCCACGTTTAAAATATATGATGCATGTGAACCGCTGGAGTAGTGATTAAACATATGCATATCGCTGATCATCATTCTTAGCAGTGTGCTTCGATAAATGCTTATTCGGGAGAAAAACAGTTGTAAAGAACAGTTTCGAGAGTACAGTGCTGTACATCACGAGCACATTTCTGCCTGTACTGCTTCGAGACCTCTCATCAGATGATAATAGAACGATAATAAAATACATTTCCGAGAGGTTTATTACCTAACTGACTGTCAGGTTTGGCATTGTTCATTCTTGATTGTGGTTTGAATTAGAGCGCAAATAATTTTATGAGAGTTTCCACGTCCGAACTGTTCCCTCCAAACCAACCCGAACGCGTGAATACCAGTTGGCAGCAAATCTCACTTGGCTCCATGATGTGCTCAGCAGTTGGTCTTGAATTTCTGCCACGTTGAATCCGTTGCGCTCGTTCGTCAACATTAAGGAAACATTGCGAAGCATTCGTTCCCTCGGGGTACCTTCAAGGCACAAGAGCGCAGCGCTGCTTGCGAGAGCACTCTGTGTCATGCAGTATCCACTAGCGATGAAAGAGAATTTGGATGACATGTGTGACACTGCACTCTCAACGCGACGTCACTTGCTTTGGTTCGGTAGCTACGAAAGCTACAAATCACACTTGAAGTGTGCGTCTCAGCTGAAAGGCTGAAAGATGCATTTCCTATGTAGCTTATTGAAGACGCCTACTGCATTAGTAACTAATGATGGCTTAACCTGCTTGTTGTTTCCATGAAACGTGTTCATTAGCACCCGCCATAATGCGAAAGGTTACCCTCAGCTATGAATTAAACAATAACCTTTTCAAAACATTTTAGGTTTCTTCTCACAGCAAGTTGCCGATGCTCATTGCTTAAGAATGCTGATGTCTATGTTGGACTAAATGAACTGCTAACGGTTGGGGCTGCCTCTATCACCGATTCATCGCTCCTCGGAATAAAACGTAAATGCATCAGAAGACATGAAAAAGTGTATTATAATGTGTGTTATATCAAAAGATTAAATTCCAGCACACAGCGATTAATTGCTTTTTGTTATGACAAAAGAACTTTTCATGAGAGTAGTGCAGAATTATTCTGATACATTTCTCGAATGACCGTTCATTACTGCTTGTTAAGGAACGATAAAAAAGAAGTTTTATTGAAAGTGCATTAGGAGTGGGGCTCATCTGTGAGCCAACAAAAAGCGGAAGGGAAAGAGCAAAGGAAACTTTCCACTGCTTCGGTAGCTGAAACTTTCACACACTTTTTTCATATGTCAAGCATAATAAAACTTATGTCAAACAGCGATAAAAAAAACTCACTTCGGTCCCAAAGTTCATCGCAATGAGCCATGTGATAAATGATTGCTAAAACTGAAAAAAGAAACGTGACGAAGGCAGCGTGACGAAGAACACATGAACTGAGACTATAGTGAAAACGTTACGGGCGAACTGTGGAGATATATGAAGTACTCACTTGCAAGACTTTAGAACAGAAGTGCTAAAAAGTTTATGAGAGGGAATGGAGAGAATGATAAGCAAAAACGGGGAAAGCCAATACGTTTGTACTTGGTTCGACGTTACCTTAACCTTAGATAACTTAGAAGTCGATGATCAGCGTGCTGTCCCCCCTTCAGTAGATAGCTTCGCGACGACATTTCGCACGATTCTTCATGCAATCGTAGCGTGAGGATGGCACGTCACGCGCTGGCTAGGCGGACGATGATGTGTACTTCCGCCATCACCTGGCCCGAGGGATCCAACGAAGGGCGTCTTTGTAAGGTCTAGTCTCAGCCTAACATCTCTAGCGAGAGATGTTAGACTAGGACCAAGATAAGTTCGATGTTACTCTAAACAAATGACAGCAGTCAGAAGTTAAAGATGAAATATCCCTTCTGAAAGTTTCTTGCTTGGTGCATACCTGAAACTGCTGAAAACTAATGTGCTTTGACCTTGTAATAAACGGAATGTTTTCTTTTGCAACAACGTTAGTAACACCACTCATAAAATGACTCCGTTGGAATTAAGCGACATCGTCATTTGTCTTAATGAATCCCTACTAAATTCTTTTAACTTTCTTTATCAAAATATACGATTGAGGCTAAGATAGATCGATTAAAACAAGCATCTTTCCTTAAACACTCCATCCTCCGTTCTAACTAAAATGTGTTTTGTTCCTGTACAGTCTTTGCCACTTAACGATTCCACTCATTTGTTCTGAGTAATAAAATCATCACCACATTACTGTGCAAGATGGGAGTCAAAATAACGACACTATGAACGGCTCTGATGGGAAATTTGCGCTAACAAAATCAGTACGCATCCTTTTGTTGCATTAGTTCTTGTGGCGCTTCACAGCGTTCACCAGCAACAAGCGCGCATGGCGATTCACGAATAATAGAAATATATTCCGCACAATTTTCTACTTGAGCAACCGCAATATCAACCAACACAATCCTCCTTGCTTCAACCATGCATTTCACGTCGCCTTCATTCGCAAACACCTCATCCACCATGGCCATACTCGCTGCAACCGAATTAAGCGTGGCCAGCGT
>JAARMF010000657.1:0-14360 GCA_022844705.1 Toxascaris leonina | reverse complement strand
CCCCCCCCCCCCCCCCCCCCCCACCAACGGCACCTCCATGTCCGTCATGCCAGTACAAGTACTACTAAAGGCAAAGTGCTGGTGATCTGAAGCGTCAGTGGCATTAATCAACAGGTTCTTTGATACATAGCAGTCTTTACCGAGGGGGAAGAACAGAGTGCAAAGTGTGAGCAGTCTTTACCAAGAGGCGACTATCGTTTGTTAACAGCCAAAACTTGCAGCAACGGCAGTTATAGCCCACTTCACGGCCATTCTATTACAGCTGCACTTAGCCCTGAACTAGCCAACAATGACCTCTGCCTTTTCAGCCGGTGCTATAACATTTAGAGTCGCCCAGGATGCTTAAAACTAGGATATGCAATTTTGCAAGCACTAAACTGCCTCGCTCCCCTCCTATCAGTTATATTGTTGAGGCAAGGAATGGAAAGCGTCGAAGAGGTGATTACAGCAATAACTGATTATTGTGCTATCCTTCAGTAGCAAGACAAAGATTAAGTCATTTCATGTAATTGAAAACCCCATAAATTTTATTTCGAACAACAAAAACGCACAGGTCTAGTGCCATTGTGATTAACTCGTCGGAGTTTTCGTTCGATACAATTAGGACTAGAATCGGGAATGACCACGAAAATTGCACGCTACACTGACTTTTACATGAAGCAACCACAAATAGCAGTGGTTTTATCAAAAACCTTGTATGGATTATGTCAGACCCCAGTTTCACTTTGCAGCGCCGAGTTAACCGACTAGCCAAATATGTGTAGGGTTAACTTCACGACTCTTCTGCAAGACCACCTCCTCGGAGAGTACATAATTACGCGATTGCTAAGAAATTTACTTCGTGGTCTGATGTTGAGGGCAGTAGTAAGTGGAAAATTTCCTTTCATTTGCGAAAAGGTTTGTCCTAGATGTGCTTAATATTCCGTATATAATTCATCTGGAAAATGTTCATTGAAGCTCGCCTATTTCCTCTGAGGAACCAGGTATCCAAGGAACGAACCATGCACGTCTATTACCTATTAACAGGAAAGTTTTTTGGAACAGAAACATCCAAACGATTCTAGACGGTTAGACTTTGTGGAGCATATAGAGCGGAAAAACCACTGAGAAAAGACAGCTGCACTTTTGTTACGATATGCGACACTTGTGTCTTAAAAGCAATTTCTATCCTAACATCAAAACACTGCTTAGTGCGATGTAAAGGATGCACTATGTTACTGCCTCTGGGAACACTCAACTCACTGATTCACAAGGGAATTACAAAAATCGCTTGCAACTGATTTTGCCACCGACACTCTGCTTCCTGCAGCAGCCAACACATTTCATTCATTCAATTCATTCAAATTGCTTTATTTAACCATAAATAAGCATACAACAGTATGTGGAGAGATTGACGATATTCAAAAATAAAAGCATTCAAGTATCACGAATGTGGTATTGCTGATAAAAGGCTGAACCGAGATGATACACATATTGATAGCATACTGGCTGGCCGTCTACTCCCCTCAAGGACGATAAGTCAAGCTGGGCTAATTTTGCTTTGAAAGCACTCAGATTAATAGCTTCCACAATGTCAGCTGGTAGTTGATTCCACACCCGAATGACTCGAAAGGAAAATCAACTCAATATACCCATTCTGGTCGAAAATCTTCGTTGTAGCTGAAAACGATGAAATCGGGAGCGTTTATTGAATGGGGAATACGCAAAGATGCTATCGAACGGGATATCGCAGCAGCCTTTCACTATCTTAAGGCACAAGTGGAGATCAAATTCAAGTCGTTGGTACTTCAGACTTTACAGGCCGAGAATCCGTAATGTTTCGGGATAGGGAGGAATAACAGAATCAGGAAAGGCCCTGCGAAAAGCAGATATTGTGTATCGCCTTTGCACGCTTTCAATCATTTCAGTGTCTTTATCTGTGCATGATGACCATATCTGACTAGAGTATTGAAGAAGGCGGCAGTAGACAATAAAAGCAAATCTGCAGTGTTCAATGCACGGGTGTTCTAGCGAACGTAGTATACAATTAGCCACTTGTGATGCTCTTCTTGCTACTTCCCTACAGTGAAGACTCCATTTGAAGTTTGAAGTGACATGCAGACCTAAGTCCTTGATAACGCCTTGCGCGCAAAGCTTACTCCTATTTAGATGTGGAGGGCAATCATGATGAAAGTTCAAATGAAGGAGACTACTTTTTTCTTCCGATATGCGCAATTGCCAAGTTTGCGACCAACCTTCTAGATATATAAGGTCTTTCTGAAGCTCGTAATAGTCCGCAGCAGGGTTGCTAAGTGAGCGATAAATCTTAAGGTCGTCCGCAAACAGCTTGCATACAGTCGTCAAACCATCATTTAAATCATTTACATAAATAAGAAAGAGTAAAGGGCCACTTATGCTCTCTCGTGGAACTCCGCTGGTAATAATGTGAGGCTGTGAATAGCGTCTACCAATTTTTACCACAAACTCTCGTTGTGATAAAAAAGATCTCAGCCGTTCCAGAAGTTCCCCACATATCCCATAACTTTTAAGTTTAATCAACAATTTCTGGTGGCAGACTGTATCAAAGGCTTTAGCATAATCAATGGCTTTTAAGTTTAATCAACAACTGTATCGAAGGCTTTAGCACATCACCATCATCCTTCTATTCAAGGGTGAGAAGCACTTGAAGCGAACTCTTAAACAAAGCACATTGAGCAGTTTGCCATGCTGGAAAGCGTATTCACCCAACTGCTTCACAATTGCTGCGTTTCTCATGTGCAGCAAAATTTTGCAGCGCTCATTTCTTTGACTTTTCAAAACGGAATTATCGAATTTTTTTCGAGCCAATTTCAGTTGCCGATTTTCGCACTAAACGACTTCATGAATATACAGATAAATATTATTTCGAATAAATATGAAAACGGCAACTGTTTTAGGTAATATCGCGACAGCACTGTGGCGATATTACCCATCTCTGCAAAAGTTGCCGTTAACAGTTTTGACATCATTCGGCCGCAATTCATCTCCAGCTAAAGTCGCTTGAAGCGGTATAAGCTGGAGCAGTAAGTCACGAGCTGCTGAAAACAGGATCTGGGAATCTATGCTTGTTTACCTGAACAGTCTTCTATAGAAAGATAGAAAAATGCGTCGAGCTCTAAATAAAGATTGGAAGAAATCTGTAGTACCATGAAGATTTTGCTACTGAGGTACAAACATTCCGGACGAAAACCGTTAGAAGATGAACTGTGTATCGAGCCATAATGCTAGCCAGGTGAAAGCTTCTTTTTTTGATTGATTCTTTGAGAATTATTGGGAGTAATGCGACTCAACGTATATGTCTGCGAACAAACCATGAAATTAATTGTACACATCGATGTTCCCTCACTGAGCTGTCCATTATTCTGTGGAAAATGCGCTCATTTACAAATGGCGTTTTGGACTGCTCGCTTCATTTCGGAATTGTTGGCCTAGTACGATGCGCTTTATTCCAAAGACGAAATAATCACTGTATTACACATAAGCATCAGCTATTCTGTATCCTTCCTTAACTGCTTATTAGACAAAAAGCCTAGCGCCCTCCTCCCCTCCTCCTATGAAAGTGATCCACTTGAACAGCATTAAATTCACCCCTCCTTGCTGAGACATTCGTGCAATTTTCATCACACTTTATTGTGGGCGCCTGTTAGCTTTATTAGTTCAAAGAAGATCTTTTCGAAACTACCATGCCACAAATCGTACAGGTCAGCAAGTATGCAGATACTGAGTGAATTATTTATATTGTCGATTCATCGCCGAAAAATGTCATTTCGTCGCTAAAATGCGCGTCTTCGATTTTGAAAATATTCAGTGTAACCGTGCGTTTGTTTTGCTTCACAGCCTCTTTTGTTTTGTCTTTGCAAAGTTGATTGAGTCGTAAGCCTGCTCCCTTTATGCTGATTCATCGTTTTGTAGTGATGCAGGATAAAATGCAAGCAACCAAGCAAAAGATTCTTCGATCGGAAAATTCGGGTGCCGAAACGGATGGAGCGTTCTGCAATTGTTGCGGTTCTTATTGCGATTGCCAGTAGCCAGCAATGTCCTCCGAACTGCCCTCACCCACTATTGCCACTGTATCCACTAAATCCACCATACCCACCTAAACACTGCATTCAAGGATCACCTCAGTTTTACTCTCTAGGGCCCCCGCATCCACTTCGCCCACCACGCCCAGGACTATTTCCAGGTCCAGCACATCGATCAGAACCCTTCCGGCCACCACCACGACGTCTACCACCACAACTACTGTCACCTCTGCCACCACCACCACCACCGCCACCTTTACCACCACCACCACCGCCATTTTTGCCATCACCACCACGACCTCCACTCCCACCAGCGATTTCACCTCCACCGCCACCCCTACCTCCACCACCACATCCACCTGCACCACCACCACCACCACCACCACTTCTACCGCTACCCTTACCGCCACCATACCTACGAGAACCTCCGTCATTACCGTCTCTGCCAGAGCCCCCTTCAGCACCACATTCAGCACCTCCATGCCGAAGTGAGCAAAAATACGACACATTGTCATAATATTAGTGTTGTCACAGTCCATAAGTCACACTTCCTCTATAACATCATATTGTGAAGCTCCATCACGTTTACCAGCTGATCGAAAATTATTTAAATTTTGTAGCGTAGTTGTTGTGATACGATAAATATAAGCTAACGAGCTCTTTCATTGAGTTTGATGCGGTGAGCAAGAACAGCATTAGTACCTCTTAATACAACCAGCGGTTGTCGACCTGTTGCGTTAACTTCAGGCAAGATGAAATGCCCCTTGTTTCTTGACGAACTGTTATTTTGCTTTTTCAACTTTTCAAGTATGCAATTGTATAGCTGGCTTATCGCACAGTGAAAACGTTTTGTTATTATTGTTGCAACCAAAACTCTGACATTTATGCTGAACGTTCACACCTACTTCAGCGATTATAGTGAATTCAGTGATTCAATTTCCCCTTGTGTTGAACACTGTGCACTTGAATACGCTTGCGTGTAGAAGGGATGCTTCAGCAATGCAAAGAATTAGTTCATTGCAGCGATAAAACAAATAACACAAATTGGTTGCAAATTTCACTTTCCTTCGTAATCCTAACGATACTGTCATGGCGAGCTGTTTTTCAGTTTGCACGGCAGATGCCGGGTTTTTCATGAAGATGGGCCAAGATGTGATACATGAGGAATGCGGTCAATGCCTCAGCAACGATCAGTGTGAAAGATGTTGCAGTAACTGGGTAATATCTGGAGGAAAAAATCCCGTAAGTTCCTTAATATGGCACAACTGACTGCATATTAAACTAAACAGGACTATTGTTGAATGACTTTTCAACGGGTCATTGAGCATTGCATTTACGAACTGCCTTTTTTTCAGCGAAAAACAAATCACGGATGATCTGAACACCATAAGTAGTATTTATTTCATAAATGACTTTATCGCAAGGAATAGTCGTTAAACAAAACAAACGATATGTAAGCTGTACAAGGAAGCCTAAAAGATTACACCTCAACGAACCGATGGGTGCAAGTCGTCACACTTATATTCCGCAGAAACTTGTTTCGAAATGGGCAAAAGATAGACAATCGATTAGATTATAAGTACTTTGAGTAACATAATATGTGTTCTGTAGACTGGTTTGTTTGTTCTTTAATACATATACACACAAATTCTCGACCGCTCCTCGAAATAAAATTGTTGCAAGTTTTTTTTTCATAGTGAAAGCCTAACAGATCGATGAAGCTTTCACGACTCTGATCGATTTTCCAAACTCGATACTCTCTAAGCAATTTCTATCTGACGGAATCTATAATCATCAAGAGTATCAGAGGCTCCTAAAGATTGAGACTTCATAGTTTCGCTTTTCTTGTCCAACTAAGCAGCTGCGAAACGAATTTATACGTGCCTCAACTGCATCGTTTGAAAATTTGTCATATATGCATTGCAATTTTCTTTCGGGATATTCGAGACTCAATAATGTTCGCAGCAAGCAGGACTCTCGCCACTCATTCAGAGCGTTCATCAGACATAGAAGAATTATTTTCGTGTGCAAATATCATCACCATTTCATTCGTGGCCGCATTAGGCTTCGTAAAAAATTGTTCAATAAGCTTAAATTAATGTTGATTCATGAAGATCTTTCTCGAGGAGCGGAAAATAAATCGGGATGAAAGGGCTGAAACATAATTATACACTACAACATTTCTTCCAGATTAAAGCGTCGATAAAATGATGCGTAATGGCTGCACTCATTGTGTCCTTGAAGCTGTGTTAGATTTTATTCTTGGACAAGGGCTCTTTGCACATGTTGCGCTAAACAAATGTTTTAGTGCACAATACTTTTGACTGCATTCGTATTAGATGTGATAGATAGCAGTATGCAGTTGTTAGCAAAACGTCTTCTACCGACCTGGATTTATTTTTATGTGACCGACCGATGTTTCAGAGCAGCTCTGTCGCGCAAATAAAAGATGGACGTTGCATTTGTTGCGGACCGTGTTGAAGGACTTGCTGAAATAAACTCTTAGAAGTTTGTATGCAATAAAAATGCTGCTCATCTAACCGAAGCAGGCCAATATCTGCTAGCTGAGAATAAGTAATTGATGAAATGAAAGTAGCACGATGCGATATCATGAACATTGCAATTATTTTGTAGTGGGCAATAGCCCACCCATAGCGTTTGTCCTTCTCTAGTTTACTTGCTTGGTGAAGTTTATTGTTCCTCAGTGGTAGCAGTGAATGGCATTCGTGGAATGAAATCAAACTTTCCTGGCGGAAAGAATTTTTCGCACAGAAACGCTTCACTGAACCGAGCATTCTTTGCGGTGTTACGCTTCATGAAACTATGTGAAATGCTAGAAATGCAGTGAAGAAAATCGGATGCGACTTTTGGCAGTGCATCAACCAATATTGGTCAAAAAGCTTATTAAATTGTACTTTCCTCATTTGAAGCAGCAATGATTCCAAGCATTTAATGGTAGCTTATCTTATCGTATCAGTGTTTTCCGAGATAAAGCACCTTTTACATATAAGTTAACTTCCTTTTATGAAATTTGATCCTATTTCAAACCTTTTAACTGCAGTTTTAGTGCCAATAAACTTTGCTCCGGGCAGTGTGTTGTTTGTATTGGAAGTGTAAAGTGGAATGGTTTATCCAATTTCAGCAGTGTTTTCTTTGAATAAAAATATAGCTTGCAGAAGAATTATGCTAATTCTTATATTATTTTGCAAAGAATATTATAATCATTGTTTTATAAGATGGGAAAAACTGTCGCCATGAATCCATTTATGTGCAACGTTGTTTTCGCACTAAATAATCTTTCTTAAACGAAGCATGCAATAGCACGTCAGCAACAAGCAATACACAAATGAAAGTGCAAGTAGAGAACACAGAGTTGTACTAAAGCTGACCAGTAACGAGAATTCAGAGAAAACTTTTGTGGAGAATGGGATAGAAAAGAGAGCTGGGATGCCGAAAGCAAGAACGAAGAGCGGAAAAGGTGGCAGAATACCTTGCTCAGAACTCTATAAAAAGCTCTGCGCAAATGTATCTTTCGAAGGAGCGGAAGCGCTGTTGTTAGGTTAGACGTTTACGCCATACGCCCTCACTATTACGTTATTAAAATGCGTTCGAGAGGACAACATCAACTGCATAAAAACATCCGACTATTTCTGAAGTGATGCTAAGAAAAGCACACCGTATATGGCATTCTGTCTCACTGAATGAGTGGGAAGTCAAGTTTAAGTTATCGCTGATATGATGCCGTGCGAAGAAATTACTTGAGATATTCTGGTAGAAGAATGCGGACGCCTCCACTACCCTCTGACAGAAGAGAACGCAGGAAAGTTTTAGGGAGAAGCGCAAACGTAGATAAACTCCCCACATTTTATTGACTACACAGTTTGCCACGATTCCAAAAGTGCTTTCATTCACCGAGACCGAAACGGAGAAAGGAAAATGAGGCAGCCATGCCATCGCCACCACCTTCGTCCAACCGTGAAGGAGAGTTTAGTGGTAGGAAATTAGTGGCGTCACATTTCGAATGAGCATAACCTGTGCAATCATTTGGGCACAATTTACTGCTACAGACTTGGCGTTACTTGATCGAATGCTAGTTCTGTCCATAATATGTAGATATATCCTTCGTCAGCACCTTACTTGTTCAACTTTTATGAGAAAATATTATGAATCAGCTCTGCGAAAGTCCTAGTGGCTTGTTCTGCTTACGCGGGCGAGATTACACAATGGCAAGTATCGTTGTTCCCTGAGCTCTGAACAACGTTCAACCACTTATTCCTGGAAAATCATTACAGGTTTATGTTCTCAGTGCATCATATCGACTTCAGCCAGCCTAACAACTGACATGGAATTTATTCAAATGTTCAGTAGCGTCTTCATTAAGAAGTTAGGAGAACTTCGTCCTAAATTAGTCAATTACTCTTGCTAAAATGTTTTCTGTCGCCACACGACCTTTACGAACCAGCATGATTTTATTTTGAGACAAAAAGCTGAATTCTGACAGGAATCGTGGTCGGGACCGCTGTTCTTCGACAGTCAGAGCTGTACACTAGCTACACTGCAACCATCCACAGTTTATTGCAGTATTGAACGCATTGCGAGTGCAGGAGCAACAGAAAGAGTGAACCGCATGCCAGGCATTACTCCAATTCTTAAGCCTTTTTTTCTCCAATTCAATAGATGTTGATCTAGTACCTGCACAGTGATAACGGGGCGTTTCTGTCACACAATGCGCTATGTGGAGTCGAGGAAGTGAACATGATCGAAAAAAACAGTCGATGCAATTTTCTTTTAAAGCTGTTATCGTAGAGTGAGTGCATCACTGTACGCAAAAAGCTTTTGATTCGGTCAAATTGGCAGAATGAGATAATGTGCTTTTTTGAGCGGAAATCTCAAACACACACATGAGCACCATTCGACTGAAAATATGCCATCATATTTTTGCACTCATTTAAAGATAGGGAAGCGGCTTTAAAAACTATAGGCAATTGTTTTCTTGTTTTCTGAAGAATGAAAAATTAATTTCAGATTACATATTAGATGGAGTGCTCATCTCAGCTTAAACTGAATCGGCATGGAAGTGTTGAAAATCTGCTAATAATGAAGAAAGTAATGCTGGAATATGGGCAATGTTTTTGTAGACGCATCAAAATGTCTCCACCGCCATTCGATGAGCAGACATGCCTCCTTTTTCGAGCAATCTTCGGTTTCTCGCAAGGAAAATTATTCAGTGCTTTGTCTGCTAGTATCGTTTTTAAATCGACCACTGCCGGTCACCGCTATCATTGGGATATTTGAAGCATGGTCGCATTCACAGTCGCTCTTCTCATTGGCAGCACATTCGGCCAACTCTGTCAATCTCCGGGTTCGTTGTTTTCATTGATACGTGATCAGCAAACTGCTTGGTGTGGAGTTTTGAACACTGCATGGAATCGCTCGTGTTATGAATATGCAAGTGTGATCAGGCTCATCTGCGCATACCCATCGTGCAATGGATATGCGCAGATTTCTTGATCACGAATAGGAACCCGTTTAAGAGTGGCTTTAAATGTCCTCACGAGAAAAAAACTCTAGCAGTGATTTGCTGTCATCGCTTCTGCAGGAGGACGCTACTGAGCAAGAGAATGAAATAATGAGCATTTTAATTACTGAGTTCAAGAATCAGTGCTACAGATCTTTGCAGGAGGAACTGCTGCAATTTTTAGGCACATTTTAAAACTGATATAAGGCACTACAATTTAGCGGAATGGGAATATTTCTTGCAAAAATGTCCTTTTGCTGAGCGGCCGACACTACAATTGAATTGTCGGCGCACGCACTAATTTTTTCTTTCCAAGACGCCATTGAGATTGGCCGCAGTTCCAGGTGGCTTATTTAAGTAGTTGGAAATAACATAACCCCACCTCAAGTGAAAGTAGCTGAGAAATCAAATGTATTCTTTGTGACGTGTCTTCTTTTGAAAACAGGCTGTTTTCTCCAATAGGTGTACTTTATGCAGCTTGATGCGAGTATATTAACAATGCAAATCATGGTTCAAATGTGATGAAAAAGAATCGTTTCCATCGGTACGGTTAGATAATATTTCGAAATCAGCTGCTTCAATGCTTGCGTTTCTGATATTTTAGCTGCGAGAACTGGAACTTCATTCTATGTGGCTATTAGTAGGAAATTTCAGTGGTAAATTGATGATATGAAGCTATCATGCAAAACCTATCGAGTGGGGTTTCTTTCGAATCAGCCTGGTGATCGATTGTGATCTCAGTATTCTAACCATCCCGATAACCCTGGGGACTTCCGGTGCAATAAATAATCCCTTGTACTGAATGCACCATCTAGGCAAATTAAGATTAAGTGACGCAGTCTTGTGGCTGACAAACAAGGGTATGTCGAAGTTCATCATTTTTAGGTCGTTTATTATTCTTGGGGCAGCCAGCGAGTGAAACACTGAATGGTGAGTCGAACCGTCTCAATAAATTGTTCCAAAACGATGGAGAATTTTAAACAAAATAGAAACTCTGAGTAATTTTCCAGCACTGACCAGCATAGTGAAAAAATTTCTTATAATTGGAGCCTACTTTTGTTGAGCACCTAAATAAGCCAGCGATCGCTTCAGTTTGCACTCGAGAACCGAGGTTCAGTGCACCAGTGGATGGTAACCCGACAACGATCATATGCAACGACCCAATTAACGAATGTCTTGGATGCTGCAAAGCTTATACAATTTCAAAAGGGTTTTCTGCGGTAAAAATTCAAAATTTAATCCTGACCAGCAAGCAGCAGTGTTTGCATTCGGAAGAATGGTGTTGGAGCAAGATAATCTAAGCTCATTACAGAGAGTAACATTACAGACTACATCACAATGCCATCAAAAAATTACACTGTTTTCTTGCACAGTTCCAACTAGTTGCGTCGTGCAAAGTAGGAATACCTATCGTTCTCCACAAACGAGGAATGTTATGGATTGAATAACTGTATATAGAAGTTTAGATAGAGCTTTAACGCTTGTTCAGCCTACTGCAATCGAATCAGTTGATCAGCGGATGATAACGCGCGCTGAACTGATTTCATTAGGAAGTACACAGTGAGCTGCTAAAATCATTGCCGTATATCGATAACCTCAAACACAGCATTGTGGGATTGAATCGATCTCGTGGATTTATTTTTGAAGACGCGATCAATGGGTCACGTTTGTGTACGCCAAGATCCAAACAAAACAACTTCAAGAAGATAACGGATGGCGGAATTTTTTTTACAAGCCAGCGTGAGGCAATTCGATAACGTAGAAACGAGCCATCCAATCGAAGAAAGAACGCGCTTCGCACTCAGTAGCACTGAGAGGCAACTTTGTGCATCTGAAAGGCTCCTTTGCCCATTCGTTCGTAATGAGCGAAACCACATCGACCCCCCGTTCAACACAATAATGCCACATAGCATATAGGCGAGCATCGTTGACAATTTCATACTTCAACGAAACCACTGACCAAAGGCAACGAATATTCGAGTGGTTTCTCTGTTCACGCAGTGTACTCCGAATTTCAATGAACGCTGCTGACACTTGATTAGCTTAACAACTCACCAATTACTTCCATCACTTTCTTCTCTCGAATCAGCATTCAGAGGTCGAGTTTCTAGAGAGGATGGCTTTCAACTTGTTTGTGTCCTACGCACCTACAATTTAAGCACTGAGAAATTTTAGCATTCAACTGATAACGGCGCCACTAGCCAGCGATACGCTGCGTTTTTGTGAATATTGGCTGGAATTTCGCAAAAAAGTTTCGATGCTGTAAAAATGGTCGAATTCATTGAGCTCGGTAAGGCGATGAAAGAAAGCTCAAAACGGGTGTGCCTGAAATTCTGGATGTAGACCAATAAATGATGCAAGCTGAACATTATTAACTGGAGTTCTCAAAAGCTCGCCGAAGATTTCGATAAATTTCGTCAAAATACTTATGCTTGCGGCAAAAGCAGGGAATAATCGTGGCTTATTTGCTTTTTTTTTCTAAAGAAGGGTTATTGAGCTAGCCATTCGTTCCATTCACCTCGCTACCACTATGCCACAAAGTAAAGAACGAAAAGTAGTAGCCTAATGCGTCTGTTTTAAAAGTACATTTAGCTCTAGCTGATTGCTGATCGAGATGTGCATCCAAAATGATGGAGGCATGTTTGCAGGAAAAATGAAAAATATGAAAATCGTGTACTAAGTGGAAAGAAATTTGCATCTATTTGCCCATCCAAGCGGTCCGCTTGAGACGCTTTACTTAACAACTGTTAAACATGATCCTTTTCTTAGCACATTTCAAGATTCCTTTTCCAGTTAACGATATAAGCATATTTTCAATTTGAGGCCACTTCATCTCTGCTCGATACTGGCGACGGAAGGTGCGTATGCTGTTATCAATGCTGATTATGATCTTTGAGATGGCAGCAATGCATCATTAACGTTTCGATGAGATGATTGTTCTATGAAGTCAAATGTGGTGTGCACAGCTCGGTTCTCGAGAACTTTTTAAATAAATGTTTTTGTTTCACTGAGTGTCGCTGAAGACGCTTTGTTGATTTGATTGCCGCATTCAACAAAGTACAGCAATGAAGTTAGTTTCTCCCAAGATCTCCCTTTCTGGACTTGCCTCGATCCGATTTGCGACGAGGCCAAGCGAACAGGAAAATAGTTGCTCTGAACACCGTACGGCTTCAGAAGGGTAATCTAATAGGGCTGCTTTGAATGGCTCCATTTCCTCTCCATCACGAAAGGATCTTGTGGAACATTCTATAAAACATTTTGAAAATCGAGGACTGCAGCATTTCTTTTAAAGGCGTTTTTCAGCCATTCGTGAAAGTCGGTCATTTCAAATTTCTGTACAACAAACTCAAGCTGGTGAGTCCCGCTTTGCGAACTGTAATTGGGGATCTTCGGTCAAACTCCCAGTTCTACAATCTAAAAAACGCTGCACAGAGAATGTTTTCGATGTTGGGATGCCACGAGTCACGTGTAAAAATTTCGGTAATTTTAAATGCTCAAAGCATTCATTGAAATCCATTGCCAAGTGTTGCTAGCGCTAGAATTCGGCAACAAATCTGCCCTAATCAGCGTTGCATTTTAGGCGAAAGGAAGTCTCTAAAGGGGCGCGTTATGCTGATGTTATCGACGAACGTGTCCCATGATCAAGCCACTCCAGTTGTAAGTCAGTGTTTGAAACGTTCACAAGCGGGTCGCGGTAGTAGTTCAGAGAACCTATCGAATGTGGCTGACCACGCTTACGAAAAAGCGAAGCGGTTTTAACGAATCCACCAAAATTGATGCCGAAAATTTCACAGAAAATTTCATATAATCGCTCTCACCGGAAGTTCAGCTCATACGAAAACAACACAATAAATACACCGAAAATTGAGGTTGAAAGAAACTGGAAAGACGTCAAGCTGAGTTAGATGTGCCTACTGAAACAAGGCGGGAGCTCGACGGTTGGAGAAGTGACTTAATTCATGAAAAATCTCGTGTAGTTTATATGAATTGCTAGAGAATAACTTCCTTAAACTTTGCTAAGTTTTGAGTGGTGATTTTAATTCACCCACTGTTTGCGCATAACGTTGCTCACAGCGAACATCAAAGTTGGGAGGCGGGTATTTCGGGATGCGGCCGTTCGATGGCCAACGCTTATGGGCAAAAATCATAACCGAATTTCAAATTACGAGGTCCTGCGTCCGCCTTATCTCTGCACAGTTGTGACTTCGCCACTGAAGGCGTGGCTTCATATGGCGACGACAACAGGGCGGGCTTCCCACTAGTCACCGCAGAGCATTCAATTGATGAAGAAGCGTCCACTAACGAACCACGCGAACAGATTCGCCTTCTCAGAATTCTATGGACGATAACTTCTCGTTATTGTTGTTCGTCGCTGGAAGAAATTCCGTCTGTTTGGTGCTTTTATGGGTGCTCTCAGAACGTGCTCCATTTATTATATGATATGATCTACTTTAAACCACATGGTCTTATGATAATGTGATCGACTGATATATATGAACGATCTTAAACAAACGTTGTGACAATACCACGATTCTGACTTTTTAATAAATATACCGACTTTCGACAAAGTCATTAGCAATTATGTCAACTTTATGAAAACTACGATCGGCTTTCGCATTGTGCATTTCCGTTTCATAACGCTTAACCGTACGCACAAGTGTCGTATTGAAGGCGTACTAGTATTCTTTTTCGTGTGAATGATGTTTGAAAAGGAATTTTCACTCAACTGCTACGCTGCTGAATTTGCCTCATGAGACTGTCGTCGCCGCTATCCTTCTCGTTCGTCAATCACGACACATCAA
>JAARMF010000656.1:53668-71647 GCA_022844705.1 Toxascaris leonina | reverse complement strand
CCCCCCCCCCCCCCCCCTCTCAAAACTTTTCCATCACTTGCGGCACCTCTCGCTGATTGCTGATATTGAAATTATTTGCTTCAGCGTTCAGTTGTAGAAAATTTGACAGCTCGAAATCATTGCGGTTCCGAGATGAATTTTTGCATACATCGAGCGAACTTTTGGACGTTTAATTCTTTAATTCTTTCCGTATTGTTTTCGTCTGAAAATTGTTATATTTTATCTTGTTTGCCCCTCATTAATGAAAGCATGTAATAGTTACCAATTCATTACTATTAATATAATACATCATATTATTTGTTCGCTAGATTCTTTGTTTCTTTGCATATATATTCTTATATGCGCTCAAATCCTACAATATTGCAATCAATAAATGCATAATGCTGAAAATAAGCCTACTCGAAAATACATTCGAATTTTTCATTCACTGAAGAAATTCGATCAAATTGGAAATTTCTCAACGAAATCACTACCATTCATTTATGAAATTTCCTTCTTTCTATTGATTATTTTACTTTTAAAACTCTCTTGAATTATTTAATGAATATCTTCAACTATAAATTTTTCTACTTTCTATTTTTTTTGTTCAAGTCTTTCCTGCTCGTTGATGAGCATTTTCCGAATATAAAAATTGTCGCATTATTCACCAAAAACGTATCCTAAAATATTCAGAAAGGAAGCGCATCATTTCCGTTGCACTTGTCAACTTTTATTTTGTTATTACTTAATGATTGAGGTAACTCAACGTTGAAAAAAAAATATGATAAATTATTGCCATATACCATAAAAGAATGTTGCATGAAAAAAGTCATATAGATTAGGCTGTATATGAATTGCCATATATATATGAAATGCAGAGTGCAGTTTATCCAAATCATAGAATATTTATTTAAAAGCTCGAATATTTGAAGGAATATTACATCGGACTTCAGCATTCCGAAGATATTATAGATATTCCACATAACAATACAGTATAATCAGATATATACATGGGAATACTGCGACTCATCGTTCAGCTAAATGACAAATAAAAATAAGCAAAACGACAGGTAATTGCAGTTCGTCGGTCGATCGACGTCGACTGATTGGGGAATCGAATGTTTTTAGGTGATATCCGTTGAGGTGACACCATTGCTGGCTTATCATACTTCGGTTGAGTCATTCGTTCGTGTTGTATGGAATCATACATCGGTCATCCTTAGCCACAACTCAAATATAGCAGGATTGATATCGTATGCAATTCGTCGATTGTCGATCTGCGTTTGTCATAGCTTAACGATCTAGTTTCACAGCATTTTTTTTTTTTTTTTGTTGAATTATTTCTGTATAGAACGAGTCTTGCGTTGTTCTTAACATCGATTATACTCGCTAAATATTTCAATCAATAGGATGAAATTTCTTCGATAATTCGGCATTTTTAAGGAAAAATAAAAAATCAAACGTCAAATTATTGTGTTGTATTCCATCATAGTGTGCCGAACGAGCTGGTTTTTTTTTTCTCGCGGTTTTTTTTCTTTCATTCTCGAAAATTCTTTTTTTTTTGCCTTCGTCCTTCAACGCGTTCATTGCACTTTTTTTTTTTGAAAAGATAATATTTCCATTTCTAATGACCATCACTTTCTTCATTGCAATTCATCGATGAAATATATCAACGTTTATTTCCTCTTTGAGTGCGTCATATTATGAAAAGTTTCTCGAAGAAATTTCCACCGAATCTTATCTAAAGAATTTTACATTCGTATTGATATCCATTCGGGTTCGATTTATCAGGCTATCAGGTCTGATATAAAATAGCCGTATTAAAGTAATTAATTTTCTATTAATTATGCAAAATCAAGCATTACAATTAGAATGTTGCGTCGATGAGTATTTACTTCAAAAAAAAAATTACGCTTTATCTCTTTTTATGAAGTTCATTCCTGAAAATTTCCTCCGAAATCTTAGCTTTAACTAAAACTTAACAGTTCTCGTTAAAAACTCATTACGATTTTACGGGTAAGTAATATTTAGGTCAGATATTTTTGCATGAATCTATAATTAAATTCGTTTTTAGGTAAAAAAAAACAGATTTGATCTTAGAGGGTAAGAGGAATTTGAGGAACCACTGGTGCACGAATTAAAATAGTTTAATTTTGGTATGGGCATGTCCTTTAAGTAGTATAGGGATTGGATATGAGCTATGCTCGGCTATTGAAACATTTTGCAAAAATTTAATATTCAAAAATAATCTCAAAGGACGAAGCCGAGACATGCTACAACTCTTTTCCTCATCTTCTCCCCTCCCTCCCTCCTCTTTTGAGGGATCATGGAATTCGAAAGAATCCTGAAAGCTATAATAGTGGCTCACCTCATGTGTCCATGCATAGCTTTGGTCGTACACAGCTAGGTGAGGTGGTGGCCAACTTACTGCATTCCACCGTCGTCTTTTACACTTGCATTCCCGCACTTCATGCAATCATACAACCAAGAGTGCATCATCTCTGCGTCAAACCGTATCGATGGCTGGTTAATGGCAGCCAATCGGCCAAATTTTCACTGGGAACGGAAATTTCATTCGGCTGTCTTATTGCTCGAAATTTCCTTCCGATTTTTTTTTCCAGCCGTTATCGAAAGTCACTTTTGTTGAATGCATTCCATCCGCAAACGAGCGACGTTTCTGAAACGTGTTCGATTGCAACCGAGATCCTGTTGCGACTCAACGCATTTACTGAGTATCACTTACCGAGCGAAATAAATTTTCTTTGGCTAACAGCATCGCCGTGGCATTTTTCTCTTTTCCGTCCAACGTTCATTACAACATCGCTTTTTTGCAAAAATTTCCTTCTTGCTAACGACGAGTTGTCAATTCTCGCTATCCAAGCAAGAAAATCTATGTAGATTTCGAGATTTTCGGCTTCCTCCCGCATCCTACCTCCTTTTCCCTTCCCTTTGCATCTCCTGAATATTGATCTATACATTTTCTTTATTGCGTTTTCTTGTGTTCTAAAAGTGATATTTGAATGAGAAGGTCGTTTCATTTTGCATATTTTAAATGTAATTCGACATCATTTGACTAAAAAAAAAACTCAATATTGTGAAATCAAATAAGATTTCTCCTGGATCGTTTTCTGAAACGATAATTATTTAATGGTTGAGGAACACTAAAAGAACATATTCCCTAATGATTGGTCTAAATGATATGCAATCTCTTCTTCGTTATCTCTCATCTGTAAAAACTTTGTTAAAATCTATGCATTTGACGTCTATTTATAATTATTGCTCATAATGGCTTTCATCTTTGAAGCTTTAATTTTCGAAAAGATATTATTCTTTTTATTTATTTACGCCTTTGAAATATGCCTTCCTATTAAATACATAATTATTTTAAATATTTTTAACTATATTCTTCTATCGGCCACAATTCACTACTAGGAATTTTACGTAAAAAATATACATTCCTTTGAGTATGAATGGGAGGAGTAAGAAGAGGGAAAGTTTGCTTCAAAACACACTTCCTCTTATATTACTGCATCAATTAAAATGAACTTTACTCTACGTATTCCTCTCGAATCATCTTTTTTTTTTTTCAATAATATTCTTCATTATATTTATATCTCAGCAAACAGCAATGCCACTCTTATGCTATTCATACATGATGCTGCAATGTTTTGAATTTTTTTTTTAAAGGTTTATCCTCACTATTCCGATGGTAGTCTGAGTGCTTGCAAAAAGGTATTTCTTCGTTCAACGATTAGTTGCCCATTATTAGTTGTTCGATACGTCTCTTATGTATAACAATAAATGCAGTGTTTATTATTCTCGAAATTATGTGCCATTTTTGTCGTCTCGCATCAGTATATTTCTTGAAAAAAACAATAAATACTATTCAACGTTTACTACGGGAAAAGAAAAGTTTATGTACGTGGGGATAGGGGAATGAGCTTGAGTGGCAAGTGAAGTAATAGAGAAAGTATGACAGAAAAAATTTACTCATCGAATTAATAGGAAGATGTTCATAATTTTAATACTGTAAACAAATGAAGTTTACAACACTATAGGCGACTATTAATTCAATATTAATGACCGTTCAACCACGTGATATTTTCTAAAAATGGGCATTGTTTGTTGCTATTATGGGTATTGACGAATCCAAAAACGGGAAGTGATCCTTATGATCATATGACTTCTTTTAGTTGAATGTGAATAACAGATAAATTCTCAGGTTGAGGACAATTTAAATTGACGCCAATTCGAACGAAACGAAAACATCTTTACGATCGTTAGTAATAACCACATGGCAACAACGGCAACTCTGTTACATTCCAATGGAGTCATCAATCATTGCAAAGGGTTTTTTCTTTGTAAACCACGTGGTGGTCTCACCCGTAATTTTGAACTCTGCCCTAATCTGTCAAATGTCTTCATCAGTTGAATGCACTCATCGATAGTCATCAATATGATAGACATAGAAATTAAAAAAAATTTCTGAAATTATTGACATAGTTAGTTTGAACTCGTTAGACCCGAAATGGGTTTTAACCAACCATGTTTGATTGGCAATAATTAACATTAATACCAATAAAAAAACGCCATGGTCCACCTAGCCATCTGATGACATGTCATCGTTAGGCGAAAATCGCATGAAGAATTATGCGAAATATTGTCGCGAGATTTTCTACTGAAGCAAGGACAGCAAGCTGATTACCGATTTCTGTGGTATCTAAGATAAGGCAAGGTAATTAAATCCCACCGCGTCATAAGAGTTCTTTCAATATTTGGCAAATAAGAGACGATCGATTGATTTAATTTCAGCCGATTTTGAAAATTAGTTCCTGTTGAATTCTGATCCCGGAACTACCCATCGCTGGTCATCAAATTATTGATAGTTTTTTGGCATATTGCTCGCAAACGCTTTTTTTATGTGCGTAACGTTTGTTTGTGAGATAGCACAATCATATTTCATCCCTACGAATGCACCAGCATGATCGTTTATCTAGTTGAAGCGGGTCTATTAGGTGCTCATTTATACCTCCTTCGAGGTTATTTTTTATCGACAGCACTGTCTAAGTGCAAGTTTCTACGTGATACTTCATGAATTGCAACTCATATAATTCAAATACACTCTCAGTAGACATCAACAAGTCTCAGCTTCGAAGATTTTTCAACTTCCTTCTTAATTAATTTTTTTGTGAGCGCTCTGAATAAGCAGCTTGCAATACTCTCTGAGGATCTGCTATCATAGTTGAAGCATCAGCTCACTCTGCTTGAGAATCTAAGAAAGTCACCATCATTTAGTTACGATAGTTTGTTTCGTACTTATTGTCATCTATTTGTCAGAGATGATACTGTCTTTCAGGAAGATACATTTAGTATTCACTGCTATCACCTTTCACCTCAATTGACAAATGCACTCTTCATTGCGAACGAAAGTCATCCAAACTACAGCGCGTCTACTGATATATAAATAAACTTCGAAACTATCAAACATATTGATGAAGAACTGAGTGGTGAAGCATAGAGAGGAAGGTAGGAACTGGCACAGTCGATAGGTAAATGATGGAAGAATAGATCGATGGACATGATTGAGAGAAAAATTTTGGGAAAAAAATTTCAAGTTTTGGTGAAATGTGTTTACCGTTTTTTATCTTGATGAAAAACTCGCAATATTTTTGCTCTTCTCTTAAGAAAATGTCAAACTTTAAGCAGTATCATCTAATGGGACTCAATGCAATTTTTTCAATGATTTTACAAAAAAAAACTCATCGCCATTAAAATTAAAGCTAAATATTTTTTATATCCCAATAGTGTTAATCCATCGAGAGGAAAAAAAGGAAAACAAAAATTTGAAATTTTCAACGAATCCACTTAATTTTTAGTCTATTTTATTGCAATATTTTTGAATAGATTGCATTTTTAACGTTTTGTCGGATATATTTCCGCATTGCATTCATCGTTGAAATAATTTTTGTAAAAGGTTATTTGTACTTTTCATAATAAATAATTTTAGAAAAATATATCAATGGCATTTTGGCGCTTAAAGATTACCAAACATATTGTACTTGCGGTCAATAGAAATGTTGCGTGTGGTCTTCGACATTCATACTTTTGCTCGATAGAGGGCAATTGATATGACGTTGGAGAATACGCAATTATTCTTTTCTCGAAACTTAGGCCTATATTATACCAAAATCAGCAATAAACGATAAACGAATCGCTACTCTCGACTATACGATGCTTTATGTGTTGAAAATATGCACGATTCGGATAATAGTCTTCAACATGAAAATGATGCATCGTTAACGTAGGTTGAGGGGCATAGCAAACGGAAGCATTCGTTCATTTACCTGTCCAAATATGCGAACACCTGTGCTATGCTAGAAGTTGTGACTAAAAGAAGAATAATGAGATTTGCCGATGGACTAGACATGTCATATATGTTAGTCACACATTAATCAAAGTATAATGCTCCATACGCTTGAGTGCTTATGCGGAAATAATTAACGTATTCTATATAATAAAGAAGTATATTATAATATATAGTTTTTTAGAGATCGAGTAATTTCTATCGGCATTATGAATTAAAGTTGTAAATTGCTGTGAAATTTGCGAAAATTGCAAAAATTTGCAATAAAATTGTAAAATGTAAAAAAAAAAAAACTACTTTTGCAACATTTTCAGCAAACGATACGAAGCAATAAAAATTGTTGAAAAATATTTTTGAGACATTCGACTGCATCGTTAACCAGTTTCAACGTTCACAAAAACAACGTTAGTGCAAATTGTCGAGTGTCAATAAGGAAATTTATTACGAAATTATTGTAATTCGCTAACGTCAAATTTCACACAAATTATTTTCATAATCGTCAAATTTGAGTAAATTTTGATGAGTCAAATTTTATTTATTCATTTAGCGAACATATTGCAATTATTCGATGTAATTGCTTCCATTCGATTTTCTCATTCATATTTAGCAACGAACGTTATGTTGGTTTTCCGAAATCATAATGAAACACAATTCAATTATATGTGCAGGAAATGACGGGAAGTGTAAGCATTTGCCATAGTTGAGTGGTACAGCAATTGCTTGGCAAGGAAGAGGTCTCAGGTTCATCCCCATCTACGGACAAAAGTTTTCATCGGTTATCAAAAAACAAAAATTTATTAATCATTTTAGTCGGAGCAGGACTTACAAGACCTCAACATGTCTATTATGACCCATAATTCAAAGGTTGGTTTCACCAACGCTTTATGAATAAACAAAACGAAAGCAGAATTGAATAAGTTGATGGAAGACTGTTGTACAGGATGATATTTACGGAGAAAAACGAACGTTTTCCAATCACTATTGATTGAGTGAGCGGAGCTAAATAGTGGAGATTTTAGAATATCAAGCATTGATAATAAATACTTGAGTCCTTCGCAAAATCGTGCAAATTTTCTGGATGGGATCGTTTATATCGTATATCATCTACTCAATTTTGCAAAAGTTTTGCTGTAGTTTGAAAGAACTCGTTTTTTCCCATTAGATACCTTATTGTCATAATCCGGACATATGCGCCACGCGATACTTGCGCCGCGGGTTGCTTATCGCTCTCATGTCGCTTATCAAATGTTTTCTGCGAGAGCAACAACTTTACACTATTACTGTGATTTGTGTAATGATCTTTTACATATGTTTTTCTATTGCAAGCAATCAGTGCCTCAGTATTCTCGTTCGTAATTGTCATAGTGCCATCTATATGACTGGTGACCAAATTGAAACTCCCATTGCCTCTGTGAAAAGGCGCACGAATAAGTAAATAAATAAATAAACATATAGACAAATGAACAAATAAATAAACAAACAAGTAAACAAGCAGATAAATAAATAATATTATGGAAGGCACGAAATTTAAAAAATAAAACGCGGAATTATTTGGAAATGAAAATGAAGAATTTTGAGAATTTATTCAGAACATTATTGAAAAGTTTTTTCAGTCATTCAAATATTTTATCTCTCCATATTTCATTCGATAAAAATGATGGCGTATTTCATCCTGATAATAATGATCAAAGTGGCATTTTAGAAATAATAATGCGATTAGAGATATTTTTTTTACTGCCATAAAAATTTTTTCCCTCGTGTATTTTAGCGCCAAAAATATCCATCTTATCACTCTTATCACTAATCTCTGTTATCATTTGTACTTGAAATCTAATAATAGCGTCAAATAATTTTTGGAGTGAACAAATGAATCAATTATTATTATGCAAAAGAATAGAAAATGATGGCTTTTAAACAAGTTCGCAATAGCTCAGTGGTAAAGCAATCGCCGGGTAAGCGAAAGATCGTGGGTTCCTTCGCGTCCACCCACAGAGGTTTTCATTGATCATCAAAAAACAAAAGTGTAGTGTTATGCATCATAACTAACTCAATTATGAATTCCACTTCATTGAAGCTATAACTATATAAGCTTGAATAAATTTACTGAGAGAAAAACGATAACCGTTCGTAGGTGTTGCAATAATTAATGAGAAATTAATTATATTCCCCCCCCCCCCCCTACTTGTCAGACATCTTATTTTAAAACGCATTTAAATTAGCATAGCAAGTTTCTCGCGTTAAATTAACAAATTTCAGCACATAAAAATTTCTTCAACCTATTTGAAACGTTATTATATCTTCGATATTGATAATAAAGAGAATGCAAAAAATTCTGAAAAATTTTATTCAAACGGTTGCAAAATAATAGCTAAGGAGAAAATTGCGAGTGGGATTGGCAGTAAATGAGCTTCAGAATTCCTTTCATCTGATTATCCACTTCCGTTAAACATTTAAAAAAAAATAATAAACATGCCAGATAAACTCTCAAAGTTTAATTATCATGAAAGATTCGTTTTCTTCGTAAGTGAAACGTTATAGAATGGAAAATCGAACAATCTAAAACGACNAACAATCTAGAACGATAACTATAGTCTCTAGCTTTTCAGTTGAAACTATCGAGTAGATGAATGCGCGCAAACATATGTATGTGCGCACGGAATTGACAACTACACACTGGCACAGCACACATACACAGACACGAATCATGCGCAGATGCCACATACATATGCATAGTGGATTTGAGAAAAACGTTTACGAAAGCCGCAGCTGAGATCGAGAATTGTCTTTCACATCTCTACAGTAGCGATCATAATTTTTCAAACAATGACACCAAAGAGTGCGCGAAATTAATGCGAAAGGAAAGAGCGGAAAAAAAATCTGAAGGAAGAAAAAAAAACTCGAAACATTCGGCGAACCAAAAAACGATGATCGCAACAAACCACAAAATTTATTGCGCTCAGTGATAATCACATATCGCTTCCAACATTCATTCGTCGGCAAATCGAAAATATTTCCATTCGATTGACGTTATATTAGCGATAGATTTCGATAACCGTGTTAGAGATAACCATTTAATAGTTGACATTTACAATTGTTAAGATAGCAAATAATATGGAAATATAATGAATATCCTTGAATACTTCCGGNNNCATAAAAAATTGACCGAATTCGCAAAAATTTCTCTGAAATTGTATTATAGATTAATTTCGGTATGGCGACCAAAGTATTTAATTTTATTGAAAATATTGGCGCCATGCTTAAAGTCCCATTCTAGAACTGATGCTTGAAGGAAAAATATTCGGTGATATTTAAATATTGTTTGCTCTGGATTCGCTTTGACCAAGATAATCATTATATCATTCCCACTATAATTTTTTTGATTCCTTGGAAGATGGTATTACAGAGATGGATGGTTGATTTCGATCTATTCGGCTTTTCTTTATGGCATTTTTCAAGGATCTTTGGGAAGTTGATGCTTCTAATAAACGCAACCCTAATCTGCCTGAGAATTCAGTGATAAACGCTTGTTGATGATAACGGAAAACAGTGTGTGAATTTTGAATTCGAAGCAATGATTTTTCGCATTTCAAGCATGAATGGAAAAACTTTGACTTCTGCTGTTACCTATGAGCAATATTTTCAGTGCTTTCAGCTAAAGCAAATGCTTTTATGTGATAACATGATAATCAGCTCTATACTAGTACTAGAAACTTGATGTAACTTAATTGAACTCTTCTTAATTATTATCTATTTGTAGAATGTTTATACATTCTAATGGCAATAACGACCATCTAGGAATATCCATAATCACATAGGCTGATTTATGCAATATTCTAATTAGTTCTCATTGAAAATGGCATGTGGCAGGTGCACAAACTTGGAAATTTTTCGCATCAATCGCAGGATTTAGTCGATAGGCCATTCAACTGAAACATTTAGGATGGATATAAAAATTGAATNTTTTTCGCATCAATCGCAGGATTTAGCCGATAGGATATTAAAATTGGATATTAATTGAAATTGAAATCATTTAAGAAATAAAAACATTTTGAGTGAAATTTCAAAAATTAATATTAAAAAAATTGTTTGCTTAGTTCAAAAAGTAGTTGAAATATTGGTTGAACCTTTTTTCCCAGCAATTTCAAAAGAGACTGGTAGTGTCATCCTAACTTTTAACATCGAATAGTATCATAGTTCACAATCAAAGGAGACAATTGTTTCTGAGTGTTGCTCTCTCATCAAGTACAATTCCTTCAATTAAGCATACTTATTTACTCATAAGGGTGTGGCAATTACTCATTACGAAGNNNGCAATTACTCATTACGAAGCAATTCACCGATCAATTGTTGAATACTTCTTCAAGTGCAACATAGCAACGTGCATATGCGCCAAACTTTAGAGCATTAATGTGTAAACAATTGTTCGTTAGCAATGTAAACGTTGCAAAAAAATGGTAATTATATAAGATAAATTAGCTGACGTCAGCTTAAAACGACGAAGAGCTTCTCGTTGTAATAAANAATTAGCTGACGTCAGCTTAAAACGAAGAAGAGCTTCTCGTTGTAATATAAAATTAGCGTTGTAATATAGCTAAGAGGAAAAGCTTTTCTTGACAACATTCAACAAACTTTCTCAATGTTTCGTTCGATTTGGTTGTTCTATAGTGATTTTTGCTTTTTTTTTTCCTAATCGGTTTTTTTTTCTCAAATGAAAACAATTTTTCGGAAAAAATATCAACGAATTTTCATAATAAATGAAATATAGTTGGAAAATTTCGAAAAATAAAAATGAAATTGAAATAATTTAAAATGTATTTTCTCAAGTTATACGATCAAAATGTATCGAATCAATAATATGTGAAAATCTTGATGATTAAACTCTCTCAATTTGGAAGAAAATATTGAATGCGTAGACATCATCGAGAATATTCGATAGACACATTTCGCGGGTTTGGAAGGAGAGGAGGGAGAACTGTCTTATAAATTTGTTTAAATATATTCACCGACTTAAAATCTTATCAGCAATCACGATCCCCCCCCCCCCCCCTCCCCTCCCACCCCCCATATGGGCGAACCGTTGAGAAAGAGATTAAAAAATACACGAAATTGAGATTATTGATGAGTACTAAGTTCATAGTTAAAACCACTTCTCAATTAAATCATCAGTTGTTAATTAAGTTAAGTTCAATTATCAGTTGATATGAGATCATTTATCACTGTAAGATCATCAACCATCGCCTTATTGGCAATGATCTCTTTAATAATTAATTTAATTAAGTGTTCTTGTGAATATAACATACTTTAAATGGAGCATTTTCGATTGCTCAATGGTCGCTGTTTTCGTTGATTCGAATACCGTATTACCGTCTATGATAGCAATCACAATTTTTACATTTATTGATCAAAAATCAACAAGATTACTTTCATGCTTATTGTATATAATATCAGCAGATTATGTTTTCTCACATTCAACGTATTCATTATTCCGATGGCAATTAATTAGGATTTGAACTTTACCCCCTCTTTAGGACTTGAACTTTATCCCCTCCTTAGGACTTGAACTTTATCCCCTCTTTAGGACTTGAACTTTATCCCCTCTTTAGGACTTGAACTTTATCCCCTCTTTAGGGCTTGAACTTTACCCCCTCTTTAGGACTTGAACTTTACTCCCTCTTTAGGACTTGAACTCTACCCCCTCTTTAGAGCTTGAACTCTACCGCCTCTTTAGGATTTGAGCTTTACTCCCTTTTTGGGACTTGAACTTTACCCCTCAAATATACAATAATCTCTTCGATGAATATGACCACTTCCTGTTGCACTATTCGAACGCAAGAAATATAACTGGTTGATCGCGTTTTGCACATTTCCTCGCAATGTTTCGTTGAAATAGCGTTTACTGTAGATTTATGGATGTTTCGTGCAAAATTTGACATTTCATTTGCAAATATCGATAGCGAATTTTGCACGTTGCGCATCTTGCAAAATGCAATACTTTCTTTCGCTATATTTTCCACTCATTCGATCAACATCTAATAGAGAGAAAAAAAAATCTCGACTGTTGTCTCAATGCAATAATGTACCATTCCCGCCATCTATCTATAAGTTAGTTCATTGCGAAACATCACATATCGTCGCATCGATCATTAAGAGTTATTTAGTTCATCGTCACGCCTTCTCAACAAAAGTTCGTATCACCACGTGGGCATAGAACGCGATTATCGCTATAGTTCGAATTCACACGTATAACGAACAAATGAACTTGCTTCTTTTTTTCTCACATTGCAATCTTTTTTTTTTCCATCTGAATCTCTTTTTTCCCCCCCTTAATGGCATCATTTTTCTCTCTTTAGATTCTTTGTGGGATTAACGTTGCGCATAAATCATCGACGCCCAACAAAAGTGCTTCAAAAAAAAAAAAAAAGTTTAATGCCACAAATGGACACTAAATATTTCTCTCTGTTGATATTTTTTTTTTCACAATTTCATACACATCACAATTATGGAATTGTGTTATTCACAACTTTTGAAGCGAGTTTCCTCATCAACAGTTTGTTTACATTCTCTAAATTCCTATCACTTATTTTCCTGAAAAAATTTTTATGTTTATGAATTCATCTATGTTTATGTACACTATCAAATTATGGCTATTTGATCATTAGCCTAATGCTAAATATTCTCACTGAATTGAATATCTGTGTATTTTAGTTGTTTTTTTTTAAATTCACTTACTCAGAAAGCAGTGTAAGGAAAATGATTTTTGCCGACTGCCAATTAGTAGTAGCTGGAATTCGAAGAAAGTGGAATGTGTTGCACATCGGAGTTACTTCGTCGTAGCTTCGGTCATCAAGAGCTCATTTCTCCATCAACGAGTTCCGACGCTCTGGTGGTCTCGAGATTTGAGAGTTCTCGAGTTCGAATAAGTTTTCTTTTTTTTTTCTTTTAGCGTTCTTTACAGGTAAAAAGACCATAGAAGTCGGAAAGCCCAAGATTTCAGAGTCACTAAGCGCAAATCCACACCTTTGCAACATCAGTGGTCATTTCTTTGCTTTACCTATGCAAACTTCACTGACTTATTGGCCAACTTCGTTCCTTCCCACCAAATTTCATGGCGAATATGCTAATGCATTATGGGTTTCGATAAAATATTCTTATATTCGAAACCCTCGAAAAATCAGAGCCACGGAACTCTACTACAGATACTCGATCCTCGCTAGATGGAAGCCTTGTCGTGATGCCGAACCTTGAGCCATCTAACTAGGCGGTGTTGCCTATCTACCGTTTTAAACTGGGACTAAGATTCACAGAAGCATTTTTCGTGGAACTCGTTGGGCCAGGTGATAGCGGAAGGCACACGTCATGATTCGCCTAGCCAGCAGTGACGTGACATCCTTAGTCGCGTGAAGAATCGTGCGAAATTTCGTCGGGGAGCTGTCTGCTGAAGCAAGGACAGCATGTTGACCATTGCTTTCTAAGGTATCTAAAGTAAAATTAGGACAAGAAATACTTGAAATCCATATCTGTTTTTGAGGAAAAAAAGTTGGGGAAGTCTGAGACTAATAAAGACGAATTAGTGATGTATACTGAGTAAACTAAATCAAGAGCATATGTTAATTGCGCAATATTTGCTAAAAGAACAATGATAGGAGAGGTGAAAAAAAAATCCAACACAAACTACAATACATATAATAAATTGCATAACCGATAGAGATAGGGTTGACGAGATTTTTCATCACTCACTAAACGATTTTCTTTCGCAATTGATAACGAACAAAAACATTTTGTTATCACTGCTGATTGCATCCGATTGCTATTTGCTAATCAGTCTTAGTGCAATATTGAGAGCGGACAAACCAATCATTTCCTGAGCAATTTCAATATTTCATCCACTACATTGTGAAGCATTTCGAATGAGCATCGAGAGACACATTTATAGGCATCGAGATGAAAGACAATTGTATTATAGATCAGAGAAAATGTTAAAGTGGAATGAGCAAATAAAATAGATAGCAATTTTTGAAATAGATATAAACAGCTAGATAGGCTTCTTGAATGCAATTGGAATTTAATTAAGACAGATGTTAAAGGTCAAGAAGATTAGTGGAAGAGCTCTGAGTTTATACGTTGATAGACGGTTTTTCTCTTTCTACACAAGCAACTTACGATTTCATCACGACGATAACTTGCCATCAAGAGGATACTACATGGATTAGGAAAGTTGAGCTTTAAGCAATATTTGAATTGAGCCATGACTGTTCTTTTTTTTTTGCTCCCCTTAACTTTTAAGTGGTATTTCTAAGATATTAGTTTGATTAGAAAAAAGAAAACCTAGCAGGCAAAATAGGCGAAATAGCTTGAGAAGATTCTCATAAGCGGAATAAATCTGTACTGATTTTTGTGATTCTTCTCCCTTATCTCTTAGTCATTTATATTTGTCACTCATTTATAATTTGTGAGAATTTTTAAGAATTTTAGCGCATTTCTCGGCTCATATAGTTTATCTCTTCATTCAGCAAATACTATTTACCTATAATTTAGGATATTTTTGTCGATAATTTGGAAAGGCTTCACTCATTATCTATTTTATTCTTTCTCATATTTCTTATTGAACTTTGAAAATTGAAATATTCACTCTGCTTTACCTGATAAAAACATCCGCATCTACAACTGCGCTCAAGTCGCTTCCTCTATCTATATTTCCTTATGTCCGCAGGTGAATAATTGTATATCAACATAGCTTTCACTTCATCGGTGAGCTTTCACTTGTCACATTAGAAGACTTATAGAACAATCAGAACTTATTCGATTGATTTTTTAATTATTATCAAATCATTTATATATTCACTTATATGCCGATTCCTAATTTTTTTCACCACTTCGATCAATGATGGCAAAGCGTAATTTCCTCATTTCACACTTATATCATCACGGATTCATCTTCAATACTGATAATCAGTGGGAAAATGCCAAAAACCAACAAATAACTGAATGGCTCTTCAACAACATCTCGTAGAAACGTGGGCTTTTGATTGTTGGATGAGCGACTAAGTGAAGCATCACCCCTATGAAGTTTTTTTATCTGTGCAAAAAGCGATAGACGATAGTAAACGTGGCGAGCTAATCTTTGATGCATTAATTTTATTCGAAGTAATTCAGTTATGACTATTTCCGCAGCATATTTTTTATTTCATCTATTAAATTTCTCGTAACATTTTTAGAGAATATTCAATTTTGGAACCCATCAGAAAGACCCACTTTTAATTATTAAAATAACGGAAGTACTGAAAATGAAAGCGGAAATTAGCTATCAGATAAGCTAAGATTTTTAAAATCACTACAAGAGCAACTATATAATTAAGAACACCTGTATTCGCTTAAGAAAGTCAAGCGATGAAGATATTTGAAGGCATTTAAATCTAATTCGATAAAAAGATTTAATTAGTAAATATATTTTCAACAAAAATTTACTCAAATTTTTCATCCAATATTTTCAGCTTTTTGAGCGAAAAATGATTAGCAAAGAAAAAAAAGATGAAAGCGTCCCCCAAATATTAATATGCTCTAAGAGGGGGATTAGCATCGATAAGCTTACTGAGGAAGCAACTTCTTCACATTGAATTGCACTCACAAATGATGCATCGCTATTTTTCGTTTGCCGGCTGGTTCGATGACGTTGCATTGCACGTTGTTCGAACAACTGACGATAATCGTTGCAGCCAATCGGCGCCACGTGTTTCTTCAAACGAATAAGCACGTCATTTTATGAAAGCACTCATTGAGTGCTTTAAATATTATGTCAATATCGCATTATATATACAAATCATCATTGTAACAATAAGAATATATGTGATCGCAAATAAGACAGTTGGAGTGATATAATGCCTCAAGTTGAGATTTTTGGAACAACGAGTTAATTCTTTTCAGAACTATTAAAATATTACTTCAGGCAACGGGTAATACCTCTTGATAGAGATTACAATAACAGGTGTCACCTATTATCTAAAGGATATATGACCTAAAATGGTGCTTTATTTATCAAATGTGAGCAAATATGTCACGTGACTAAGAAGATACTGTCAAAAGCGGCATTCGGCTCGCATCTTGAAGCTTGAAGATTCTGATCAGAAGAACAAAATTGTCCCTCACCGTTTGTCATATATTTTCATAAAATTTCCGATTTTTCATTCATAATCCATTCAAAAAAATCATATTTCCAGCCATCTCCCTATCTTCTCTTCATCTCCTCCTTCAAGCACCTCTTTCCTTTCCCTTTCTCACTTGCTCGAATTCCTGTAATCACACTAACTCTCAGTCCACTACGCATTAAAAATATCAGAGCACTTCGTCAGTCCACTTCCTACTCTTGTGGCAAGAATCAATCAGTGCATATGGTGCCTAAATATTAAGGCTTCATTCACTTGAACTAGGCGCGTCCACTCGAACCATCGGTCAGAAACGCAAGTGACCAATGCACCACTCAGAAACTCTCGCCACTAAGATTGCCAAAGTAGCATCATATGTTGCAGCTTCATGTTAAAATTTGAACAACACCTTAAAACATTTCTGATGCTCCGTCGGCAAGTAGTGGTCATTTCATACAAAAGAGTGACCACTCATTTGATGGTCATCACTTGAGCGCTAGCCGAGGAAAAAGTTAGCTTTAACATGAGACATTAACTACATAGAGTAGTGCAATAATAAAGCGCAATTGTACGCCGACTGTAGAATCATATAAAAATGCAATAAAGACGCAAACGTCGATTTTGCTCAAAAGCGCATTTGTCATGGCACTCCTCTCTGTCATTACTTTGCCCTATTACCCCATTAAAAAAAGAACTTCGGAAACGTCGCCACATTGGGCGTTCATAAGAGCATCAATCTATCTCTATGAATTTTCAAAGCGAATGCGCAATACCCACTGCTTCAAGAACTAGAGTCATTTATAGAGGCAAAATAAAAAAAAAACATTCTAACGGATATATTTCCAGCTGCTTTGGAAGTTTTTTTTTTTTAAAGCTTCCAACTATATTATGAGTAAATAACGATTGCTGTTTAATATCGAGAATCACGCGGATCATTTCGTATCACTACGCTTCTTTTAGAATGATTTCTTGAAAGAATTGATATAGTTAGCGAGCTTTAACGCTATTTATTTCGAATCAATTAAACGATAAAAGTGCTTGAAAAAATTTAGAAGATGGAATTTTTTTTTTGGTGCATATTTGAGATAATATTTTCAAATGAATTTTTTTTTGCGTTAAAATGTCAGCGTTATTTCTTTTTTTTTTTGCTAAGCGTGAAACAAGTTTGACACAATTTTAAAAGCACAAAAAACGCAAGTTTTCATGTACGTTCACCTTTAAGGTTGTACTTTCATCCATAATTAATAGACGTCACAACGCCTTCGAAAATAGACTATAGTCAACTCATAAATTTAGATTCAGTGAAGACTTCTCTGAAAACATTTATATAGCAATAGATGGTAAGTGATGAAAAACTGATGCATGATAAGTAGTGCACATAGTGCATGGTATTTTTAGTGATATACAGTGAATATATGCATCAAAACCGCCGATGATGAGGATAGAAAAAATGGGGGTTGGTGGGGGGGGGGGGGGGGGGGGGGGGGGGGGGGAGGG
>JAARMF010000656.1:20840-33417 GCA_022844705.1 Toxascaris leonina | reverse complement strand
ATATATATGAAGAAGTGAGTCGGTTTATCTGTTTTACTCCTGTGTTATGCAGCTTGATCGCAATATTCTATGGAGAATTTTTAACTTCATCTGATAAATAAGTGTCTTTATTATATAGCTTTTGTTAATCGATATTGCACTTTACCTCGATGAAGGAAGCGGTTCAACCAAGGAAGCATTTAGCGTCCAGGCAAAATGCAATTTACCTGTCTAGAGGATTCGCCAGCAAGAGAGTCTTGGCCACATGAGCCATAGTGTGGCGTAAAATGCTCACTTCTGGATGCATTTTCAGAAATCGGGTATTGTTCTTGAAACTTTGCATCTGAATCCGCTAAAGAAGGCGACGACTGTCTCATTGCATTGGCCATCTGATGCACATAGCAAATACCTCAGTGCAACTTATTCTTATCACAGTGAACATAAATGAGAAACGATACTTCATTTGTAAGACATAGGTAACTATGCAAAATGATGAAACTACGAGTCTGTTGCTTTGAATATTGGGAGGAAAATACGTACGAAGTTTGAAATAGGGCTTATAGGAAACATCTGAATGGCGAAGTAAAGGAAAATTAACGAATGTTTACTATCTAGGAAGATAGACCTTGATGACCTTACTCTAGAAGAAACTCAGTGAAATCTGGTTGTTTTATACAAAGATCAGTTCATATAGAGTAAAAACGACCTCAAAGTTTTAGCCGAAAAAGGCAGTTTCGAACAGTTGAGAGACTTTTCACTTCGATTTTTTCTTTGTTATTATTTGTTGATAAGTTTCACATGAATTGTTGAAGAGTGAATTCGGTTTTCTTCAAACGTTTTGAGTGAGAGTATCAGAGAACTGAACATGTTTTATAGTCGGCTATTCTGTTTTCAAGAGAAAACCTATTGGAGTGCCTATCGCTAATGTACTCTAGCTTATTCGTAAGCTAACACGAAAATGTATGGAATAAGCTAATAAATACGCTGACAATATGCAGTATGACACCTATGACATCTTGATATGAACCTAATATTTTAACTCAAACGTCTCAATGCTTGCCAAATTTCCATCCGAACCTATCAAGCTCGATGATCCTAGCCTTAATCGACAAATACCAAACTTGCTTGAATGTATTCTATTCAAGCTATAAAACATTGAGGACTGCCGATTTTCAATTGCTACACGAGCTCGAATTACATAAATACTTATATTTTTTGATTTATCGACTAAATATAAATGTATCTTATTGGGAAATAGCAATTAATCAATCAGATTTTCATTTATAGCACTTCCGAATGGAAAATTTCATTGTCCCAACAACAAGCAGAAAAGGTTGATTGTTGCTCGATGTATCTCAGTTTATTCTATTCGATATCGTGGAATGCATCTGGGAAAAATCCAATTTTTCAGTGCAGAGGTGTGAATTATTTGAGCTGTAACAAAATTGGATCCAAAAATTTTGATTCCAATTTCATTCTAAAATTATGGAGTGAAATTCATCAAGAAATCTCAAACTAAAGTCGAATTCAATTTTTTCTGCTCAAAATTTTTTTTCGTGAACTTCAGATTTGAATTGGGCGTTTCGTTTCTTCCAAAATGTCAACGGCACAACGATTCTTTTCTCGGAAAAGAGACTAATGTAGCAAATAACTGCTGAAACAAAAAGAATTATTTTCAGAAACAGCTGTCTGAAATGGAATTTCAATAACCTAAAGAAAATAAATATTTGAAACGACAATAGACTCGCTGAAAAAAAAAAGAAAACAAATTCATTTTTTCGCTATCCTTTACAAAATTCTAAAACAATATACTCGTTATGAGGTATAGATAGTATCTTCAATGAGCCCAATTCTAAAGGGTCCAGAGTATAGAGAAAAACGAGAGTGCAAAGGAAGTGGAAATGAATGAAGTGTCGACTACAACTGATAAGAACGCTTGTTGTTGTCGCATTATGAAAGCGAACTCACCGAATTTGTAATTTGCCCACCATTCGACTCCCGATTAACCACTGATAATCACTGATAACAGTTGCCACAAAGAGAAAACTATTCCAAGGAATTTCACGATTCGCGTGTAAAAGATTCATGAAGAAATCTATTGAATTTGCTTCGGTGTAGAAAATTCCAAGCGTAGCGCTCTACCGTATTTCTCCCATTAGACGCACCTATTCCACTGATTAATCCCTTCTACTAAATATTATGCCGATTATTAAGAATATTGGATGGGATTAGATATACTTTCCCGAATATAAATCATTCGTTTCCTTTATTCGAATAGATCTGTCTATGCTTCAATGCAATGGAACACCCCTTTACTCTCATCTACTTTTTTGATAGATGCGTATTCTTCAAGTTTTGAGAATAATGCTTTTGTAAAATTTCGCTCAAATATAGGTGCACTGAATTTGAAAATCTAGGAAAGCAACATTTCCAGAATTTCAGAAGATCGTTTTACTTCTTCATCACAAGCACAACAACAAAGAGAAATAGCGTGTAGGAAATGATGTAGCAATTAGGGGAAGTTCGCTTATCACATCGTCTTTTTTGCACTATCAAATGTGAGATGGTAGTTGACCGATAAAACCATAATATTTAACTGAATTGAAGGAAGTTGTTGTAATGAAGAATGAGTGAATCCAACTAAGCATATTGTAATGTTCGAAGTGTAGCATAGTCTGGATGGTATACTTGCTTAATTTGAAGATATAACACTGCTAATATTAACCAGTTAAAAAAGCAAAAAGTTTTCGACAAAATAGATGTGGTATATACTAACCAAATCGTGAATATGTCTGATGTGTTATCTGACTTGAAACGTTATCTGATGTGGTATGCTCTTGCTAGTAGTTTCTTTACTATAGTATTAAGGCAGCAATGCATGAAAAATGCTGCCTATACTATTCGACTAATCCAATAAAGAGTATTGTATATGGAATGAGAGGAGTCGAGAAAACTTAATGACTAGATGATCATATTAATGTTATTGTTGCTTAATGCATTATGAAACGGTTGGAATCGAAACCATTAATGGCAATCGCGATGAAATGTATACAACTAAGATGACGTTCACAATAAAAACGATTAGGATTGAACTTTTCATGACATACAGTGACTCTCAACAATTCTTTGAGTGAAGAATGTGAGACTTTTTCATTCTTGAAAGTCGCCTATTTATTTGAAATTATTGAGAAAACATCTCTTGAAGTAGCCTCTAAAATAAAACTTCACAAAAACTGTTGATGTAATACATGATAAAAATTTAAAATTACTTTACATATCTGAGAAGTGAAGAAAAAACATTCAGCTGAACAAATATTAATCTTATTTTCTCAAAAAGAAAAAAGAATTCCCTCAACCACTCAAAGTCGATGTTAAAGAAATTGAATGAAATTAGAGAAACGATACAAATTTGACATAAGTTTGCATATTTCGAATGCAATATTTCAATGATCGCAAATAAATATATTTTAAAATTAGCATATTGAATTATTTTACCTCTAATAAATATTCAAGTATTTACCTGTAACTGGATTACTCCTTTCGTGTCACTCATCAATTTTATCGACTATAAGGCATAGTGGAGAGGATGAAGAGGAAAATGGAGAGGAAAATCAGCGACAAGAGAGCATCGTTGAATGCATCAGATGAATATTAATCGTCAACGTCAATTCTAGCTTTTTCTAGAGAATTTTCTATTGTGTTTCAATAATTGTTGTCATTAAAAATTTTCACAAATTCGGTCACAAAAGAGTTTCCCCTATAAAGGTTGATACTGAATGGAAATAAATCTTTATAGGAATTATCGCATTTGAATGCATAACGGAAAAAGGTCTCTTTTATGTATGAAATGCATTTTAGTACAAATCATTCGAAGATGCATATTTATATGCGGAAATGATTGTTAAATACGATGAATACGTCAAAACTGTCGACATTTAATAGTCGATATGTCGTTGCTGAGGAATGTTTTTAGTGATATTTCTATTTGCCATTTTGTGCTTATAGGTGTACAACCATAAATGTGCTCTCTCAATGCATGCAAAAAAAAATGTCAAAAAAGTCACATATCATAACAGCCGTCTGGCAAAAATCTTTTTGCAATTCAACCAATTTCGAGCATCGTCATATTTCTTGAAGCATGCCGAACGCGCATTTTTTTTTCTCAGCAAACTTACTCAAGATGCAATAACCTACCCCCACCTCACTCAATAATATGTGGGAAAACATATCAGATTTCACTTTAGCATGTCTATTCATATCCGCTATACGTGTAGCCCACATAATTTGTACAAAGTGGCTGTAATAATTTTTCCACACACATAACTATCTTTGGGGAACTATTCTGGCAAAATGGTCAAACAATGAAGAAAATTGGACATTTCGCTCATTTTTTTACTCAAAAAAAATGAATACTGGACAATTTAATAGTGTTCTTGCAAATTTTTATTGACCGACACCGACCGGTTCTACCAGCGGTTACAAAAATAATGCTATAACTTTCATCATTGATGCATTTATTTAGGAGTGCATAAGGTAATAACTTGCTTCATGTTGTCTTATTGAATCAAAAAGTGAGCTGAAATCTTCGTCACTTGCAGCAATCCAAATATAAATTTCTGCGTTTATAGCAAATGTGAGTTGAAAGCTAAGGAAAGCGAGCAAAAATGAGAGCACCTGTATAAATACAATATTGGCCTATAGGGAATGATGGCTTAGTCAATGCAATTTTTTGGCCAAAAAATGATTATTGGAAGGGAACTTATGACGATAGAATGAACATTTATGCTTTTTCGCTATTTTAGCCTAAATTACGCTTCAAACATCGATGATTCGAAATGCATAAGTGCTTAAAGCATCACATCTTACGAGCTTCTAAACATATTTGCCCTTCTCATGGTCGAAAAACTGTGCATTTGTCCTTCTTGCGATCAGTGTTCTCTCTTAGGTATACACAAAACCAAACACCATGAACAATCCTGGATTCGAAGATTTATACTTGTGCTACTTAAAAAAAAGTCTTGCATATAACACAATAACGATAGCTCACTCTATAAAAAGGTGGAGTATTTCCTCTAATAGGCACCACTAGAATTTAATGCAGCCTCAAATTATCATTCACCTTATCCATTCACTAATGCAACGATGTTCTTAGAATGGGCGCGAATTGAGATTAAATAATAACAACAATGCCTTCAGAATTCGACTCAAATGCACTATCATTTCGCTAGTGGATATTCAGAGAAGGATATAGAATAAAATAAACCACCTTTTCTGTGAGTCGACTCCTCACATCTGTAAATTGTCTGCATAGCCTCTCCATCTCGTCAACCTCAACGGAATACTTTCAAAGTTTGAGAACTGAATTTTAATTCTCTGAACCCTCTGAACTTATAATAATATATTCATTTTTTTAATAATTAAATAAGCAAAACAAACAAAAAATAGCTTACACAGTAATGAAATATAGGCGTATAGCAATGGGGGGTAACTAGCAATGGAAGATTGTAGCACTCTTACGAGGGTTGCGAGAATTTGATTCGCTATTGTGCATTTGCTAGCACAGCTGAGAGCGGAAATACGCGAAAGAGGAAATGCTTGGGTGGTGCCTCATTGTGAGCGCAGAATGGTGACAACCAAAATTGCCTCTATGCCATTTTAGTCGACAACAAATCTATTCGCTTCTAGCTTGTTCCATATGTGAGTGGTATTAGCCGCTTGAAAGCAAAAAACATGAAATTATGGGTTGTTGACTTTACGATAATTGTCAATTTTTTTTGAGGAGGCGGAAAAATGAGTCGAATCGGAAGCGAAATTTTGCAATAAAAAACGCCTTAAAAATGTTAAAAGGCTATAAATTTTTCTTCAGCTTTGAAGTATTCCTGATCAATTTTTGTCGTTTTTTCCGGAATTATTTAGCTCTATTTCATTTATTGATCTTTTGAATAGAAATACTAACTTGCATGCATTCTATATGAAAAAAAAATAAATGATTGCTGTTTACAACAACTAATATTGAACTAAATTGTGGAGAAATGAAAAGAAATCGGAAAAGCGCATTAAAAAAGCCGAAATGGTAGACGATTCGTAATTCCACGATCACTTTCATTGAATATTACTAACTAATGAAAATTTCTCTCTATTGGCTTCACCATTCAAGCTGATCCGATCGCTCATTAAAATATCTTACGTGTATACATTCCAACTCATAAAATACTACTCTATCAATGTGGATATAATTCCATTTCAATTTTGTAAATTTTTGCGATGTTTCAATGTCTTTCACTCCACTGACGTCAGTGAATCAATTTCAGTTTTGGTATTGTGTGTTCTTCTATGGTGAAAATTATACCGGATAGATTCATAAACCCGCCGCCTGTTAGTTTCTCGGTGTCATAACGCACCTTGCAATTACTACTATGCAAAAGCACAACAATATACGAAAGAATGAATCAGGTATGAGATTTCACAAGTACATCGGCCGGTGTTTATCAGTTTTTATGCCCACCGACTCGGAAAACACTGATATTTACAAGTGAACATATGTGGAAACATAGAACATTGTTATAATGCGTTTTGATCAACGATCGGATTATGCACCAATTCAGAAATTGACGAAGACGAATGCACCAAGACTTTTCAGGATCGAAACTTTGTGGATCTCGAACTCAATTTAAAGATAACTTGAAATGAGGGTGATCATTGAAATGCATCACTTATAATCATCCTAAACGTATGGTGATTAAAAATATGCACGGGCAAAATATTATATATTACTATTGAAATGCTGTACTGAGAACAGCTAAATAATTCTGAAAAGGCCGATTAAAAAAAAAAGTATACGCTCATTCAGGACTGGAAAAGACTTAGCTTAAGCGTAGACCATATTTTTTGAAACAGCCACTACTCGGGTTTTAATATAATTTAGCCTCAATAACAGAATGCATTTTAATGAGTGCAACTTCCGGAAATGTGCAATTCCGCTCAATAAAAGAAATAAGCAGTTTAGAAAAAATGAAAGATTCAACAATTAGTCACTTGATTCATTTCGATGTCATCAACAATGAGATTAGAGTTGAATCGAACTGCATTTATTTTCACACGAATCTAAGAGTAGAGGTGACACTCACCTATTCGTACAATCAGATTGAGGTAGTGTTTCTCACGACTGTCACAACGATAGTTCTTCCACTGAGTAAACCTCTCTTAGCAGTCCAATTTTCGAGTTATTTAAGCATTCTTGATACGTGCCAAACTTAACGCTCATTTTTTTGAGGGGGCAACCAATCAAACCACATCTGAGATGCGATGATGACTTCGTAGAAGAGTAAATAATCATTTTTTGTCACCTTTAAAGAATACAGTCAATGATGTTTGAGCAATCAAGAAACAATCATTTATATGGGAAATAAATAACGAGCTTATAGCTGTAAATAGAGCATACAATAAAAATATGAGTAAAAAATAATGACAATGAAGCAGCTAAATCATAATAGAATTGAAGTGATATATTGAATAATAAATTAAGCTGAGTGTTTATTTTTTTAATGCAAAATCTAGAAGTTAAGATTGCATTCACCTATTCATACAACTAGATTGAAGTTTTTCTTCTCACTATTGGATCGGTTACGCCTCTTTCATTGAGTAAATCTCGCTTACCAATTCAATCGTTCTTCTGCCTATCACAATAGTCCCAATAACAAAGTGAACCGTTAACAGAGGAGGCAATCTTTATTATTCGACCGATGAAATTCGTCTAAAATCGTAACTGCTGAATTGAATGAGCGAAACAAAAATAGCACAAATTTGCAATTTTTCCGCTCAAATAAATAAAAATTTAATGATCGTATTTCGAATTTACCAATTCGAATGTCGACATTGAAAAAGAATTTTTTTTTTGTTTTTTACTCAGCGCAATCTTTTCAACTCTAAAGATGAGATCAGTTTGAGCGAAACAAAATAGCGAATAATGTAGTTGATGGAAAAGAAAATTGGTGACAATAAATTGCGTAGATTAGAGTTGGATTTTGAAGCAAATGAGCGCTAGAATTAAGTAGCGATCAGAGAGATATTGAATCTAACCAATTGCAACTTGTCCTAAAATAGATCCGCAAAAATTTTGACACCGTATTCGAAATAAATCTTTGTGGATGGAAAAGAATAGAGCAAAGCATGGAAGTATAATCACTGCATTTCAGTTCTTTATATATTCACAAATCTTTATGGCATGAAAAACATTATGCATTAAAATAAGTGCTAACTGAATATGAACATTTTATGACAACTCGAAAATATAACACTTACGAGCATAAATGTCAGCTCTGTTTGTAAATATGTTTTTATATATGAGGAAATAAGCGTTCATATCGATAGCAATAATAGCTTCGTTGAAGAAAACGGTTATTTATGCCCCAATATTGTCCATTTGCCTCTCACGCTTCATAAAGCAAATTTTCTTTTCAGAGTGAGAGTGGCAAATTGCGAGATGATGGAATTTTGTTGATCATTAAAAGCTTATGTTCCATTATCACACTATTTGTGATTTAAAATTGTCGCAGATATCACCTTGGAGCATAAAACAAGAATTCAACTTAATTATCCCAATTCAAGTATTTCATCTCGGAAATTCCTTTAAAGTTAGAAACCCATAACGCATGAAACCCATTATAACACAACCAACCAAAAACGAAGAATTTTATTTTGTGAATGCAGCGCACTTTATCTTCTATTATTCGCCATTTTTTTGCATATTTCTCTGATTTTCTAATCGCAAAAACTGATGTACTTTTAATTTGAAGTAAGAGAAGATTATCTGATGAGAGGAAATTGCCTCGAAATTGTGCAAAATTCCTTCAAAAAAAATTTCTTTTATTTTCATCAAGATATTTCGCTCATTTTTTTGCGGAGAATATCTACCATTATTTCAATTGCAATTAGCAGTTCTACGCTGAGACCAAGATGTCGATTCTCTGAATAACTCAGCGAGTAATCTTGCTAGAGCTTTTCAATTTTTCATCTGATTTGTTCTATTCAAATTCACTTCGCATTTAAGTGTTAGTCTGCATAGATCTGAGCGTTACAAATGAGGAATATTGTTCAAATAAAATACGTTGTGCTATATCGAAATATCTTCTGATAAATAAAAAGCTAAAAAGATTCATAGTAAAATGTCTGAAAATTGACCTTAACGAATGGTGATAGCCAACTGCCTAAGGAATTTGCTCCTTAAGCGAATTAGTAACATTTTCTTGACTCACTTCTACTTATCCCATATGAAGAAATTTTATGAGCGCATTCACTGATAAGATGAAGATAAAATTTAGTGATAAGAGATTGTGATAAGATTTAAAAAAAACATCATTGTACTAGATATCGATAGGCGGAAAAGGATGATTTAGTTGAAATGGTGTAAACAAGTGAAATGCACATATAGCGTTGCCAAATAAATTTACACATATTTTATTCCGAACAAATGAATAAAATCCCTTAAAAATTCATAGAAAATTCTTGCAAATGAGAAAGCCACTGACAGTTAAGAATCGTTTTGATCGAAAACATGAGGAAAGTAAACAGTGAAACAAAAAAAAATTTTCGAGTCAAAGAAGATATGTAGAAGGGAACTTTTTTAATATTATTTATTGTATCTTCTGCATCAAGACATTTGACACCGGAAACTGCAATCTCCACTTCATTGAGCCAAAAAAAGCTGTAAGCATGAATAAACATGATGATATTGCCGACTTGAAACATGAAAAATTAGAGAGAGGAGAGAAAGGAAGTACATTAATGCACAATTTGCATCTACTTATTTTTGAATACGAATGGAGTTGATCCGTAAATTGAACAGTAATTATTCAATTCGTTGTAGTTTAGACCGGTTGTATTCTTTTGAAAAACACAAAAATTGTCATTCGAAGCGCAAAAAAAAATTCCATTGATCGATTGCAAAATTTCATGAAAAAATATTCCATCGGAAGCGGTTATAATTTTCGACTGCAAAAAAATTTTTGCAGTTGCAAAAATCTTTTCGGCTAAATATTAGTCTAGGAAAGAATCCCATTATTAAAAAAATTAGCAATAAATTATTAAAAAATTAGTGCATTAATTATTAGAATAATAATAGAATTTTGCAATCATATGCAATAATTTGCTTCTCTTGAAAATGTAAGTGATAATCATAACATAAAAACGTTTATTATGAACGCACTAATAAATACAATTAACAATTTTAATTTAATATCTTTTGCTTTACAGAGTTTTTTTTTTGATTGTCAGAAATTTTGGCATCGTTTCAACAAAGCACAAATCTGAGCAAATATCCTCATCAATCGAGGTGGGAATTCTACAGTACCGAAACGCTTCTTTAAGAATTTCGGTAAATAAACCTGCCCGTCGTGGGAAAACAATCTCGTCAATCGTTCGTTCCTCACTCGTCTCATTCGATTTTTTTCTCCACCAAGCGAATGTGAATGCATATTTGAGCGATGCAATGTTCGATAAAAATCGCATTGAAATTTTGCCTGAAATTTTCTGCAGATCTTTTTATTTTTTTTGATTGCAGCCTCTTAGATCTGAAAATCAGGACTATTGACGATGACAATTCATACCGTCCAAAAGAAAAAGCCGTAGAAATCTGGTGGGTAATTGTTAAAATATCAAATATCAGCAAAGATATGAATTTCACTTCCTCGGTCAGCCTCCAAGGTTGAGGGGGATTTCTATTGAAACTCACTCACAATCGTCAAATGAATGCAAAAGAACGCATTTTCTGCATGCGATATCACACAAATGTACTGCATCTTGCATATTGCATACATAGACCAACATATGCAGAACAAGCAAGCATTCACAGAACTCAAACAACTCAGCTTATCTCATTTAAACGATAATTGAGAGAACAAATGTGAACGCTTAGTTAATAAGCATGCAGATCTATATTTGCATATGTGAATGCTAATCGACAATGACTATTACCACTATCAAATCTAAAAGCATAAGAAGTAATTGCTTTTATTCTGAAATAAGCATCGAATTCTGAAGCATACTGTAGTCTTGCATACTGAGTGCAGTGCACAAATGTGGAAAAGTGATCGATAGCGCGATAGTTAATGCATTAGCTACCGTATCTTTCAGCAGCTTAATTATACATCATTGCCGACATTCAAAAAGAAACCTATCACCTGCAGCAAGTAGCACAGCATTGCGATTAAAGGATTACAGTATACTCAAGTCTAGCAATGAATATGGGTAGAGGCGCTTTTAGTGATGCGTTGTTTAGAGCTGAAAATAGTGGAAATAAATTCAAATGCAGTGAAATTTTATGCCGATTGCTCGTTATCGTTGCTTCTTTTGTGCTTAAACCAAAGCATTACATAAGCGATATGAATCGCAGAATGCCCATTTCATTTAAAAAAAAAAATTGACGCTGAAATTACATCACCGCTAATAGGGAAAATGATAAATAACTTCGTAGAAATGAAATATGCTGAATTCTCTGCGAGCAATCGCTTAATTTTGTGCAACATGCTTCTTGATGTCGATGTTATTGGATGGAATAGCAGGAACAACTCAATGAAAGCTCCAATCATAAGCAATCAGTTTAGCAATCTGCTTATATCTCGCGATCATGCTATTAGAGAAAATTTCCGAGTGAAAGGCGCAAAATATTATTAAAAGTGCTGTACCTTGACAATCGGATGACATGGAGAGAAAATGAGCGCACATTTGAGCAATTAAGATTGAATTTAGTCGACTAATTCTAAGCAAACATGGCGAAAGGATTTGCAGTTCATAGTTGTAACATGAGGAAAGTATATTAGAAAAATTGCACCTGTATTTAGCACAGCGACGAAAACTTTCTATTCTCACTTTGGCCTTTTTGAAATTTCAGTCAGCTAATTGCTCTGGACTCAAACATAGAATGGTGAAATAAAAACAACTCCAACTTCTGCGTCCTGAGTTCGAACATATCAGCGATTTATGAAGCATCTTCGTGAAGCTCACTTGTTGGTCATATTTAAAACTGTAGCTAGCAAATAGCAAAGAGAAAAGAAGCCATTTAGTCGAAGAAGCCATTTAATGTGCTTGAGACTCATCAGAAATGATGACTTTCGTGAGACAATTGATTGTGATTGTCTCATTGCAAACTACGATCATTGCATTATTGCATATGTATCACTACTGCTATTGTGCTGCAAATATTTAGTGAAAACTTTTCGATAGTTTGCTTCTTTCATAAATTAGTTTATATTCTCAATTGAGGCAATGAGAAATTTCCACAAAATGTTGACTATCGACGAGTTTAGTTTTCCTTTTTTTTTCGATTTTTAGAGTGACATGATCAAATAGGCTTAGAAATTCGCTAAAGACAAATCATCTGATCGCCTTTGTTCGAAAAAAACATTCATATGCCCTTGACGTATTGCTTTTTCCAACATTTATGCGATCGATGAATAATGCAAAGTGTCAGTTTTGTTGAAAAAGAAGAAAAAAATTGTGTTTGAGTTTTTAAGTCATTTGTGCAGTTATTTGTTTGCTTATTGATTGAAATTTAATGTACATACAAATATCTTTTATAAGAATATGGGTTTTATTTTTTTTT
>JAARMF010000656.1:10367-20830 GCA_022844705.1 Toxascaris leonina | reverse complement strand
TTTTGGGGGGGGGGGGAATAATAACGTCAAAATTTTCCACTCTAAATGCAAAAATCGAGCACTGGATTTGTGAAACAAAAGTGTGCGTTTGATTGCTTTTGTATTCACAAATCTAGGGTTGGCGTTTGCTACGTTCCCCCTCCCCCCCCCCCCCCTCCCCCCTCCCAGCTACTCCCCTACCCCTTATCCTCCATTTGCTGCAATCCAAATGAATTTTTCTGACTGAAAAGAATTTGATGCGAGAAGGCAAACAGCATAGTCTTCTCGCGTCAGATTCTTTGTATTTATGTCCAATAATCGCAGCTGTAATCGACGATGATGGAAGTATTTAGCATTACGATGCCCATTAATCGTGGAAAAACTGCTATTATCATGCTCAACTAAGGATATTGCTGAGATAGTGATCACCTCGAAAATTTGTTCATCGATGTTGAATTCAGAAAATTTATTTTTAGTTTTCTTTGATTGCGATTATTTTCTGAACAGAACAGAAATGGTTGGGATCGTTTTCATCACAAATTGCAAACACTACATAGATTACGCACTAGTGAAAACAAATATAAATACTCATACCGACATCTCCCACAGACATAAATTTTCGAAAAGACACTTCCCGCAGACATGACTAACAACGCAGTCACTTCCCACAGACATAAATATGCAAACAGACATTTACTACGGGCATAAGTGAGCAAATAGACGCCTCTTATGGACACCATTACGTGTAAAAAAGTTTGCAAAGACGCAAAGAACTTTCTCGGAGTACATTTTAACGAATAAAGCTAAAACGCCACATTAAGATAGACCTTTTAAGAGACCGAGAAAAGCTTATTTGATGATTTATCAAAAAAGATAAGCTTATTAGTAACAAAGAATAGACTGACGCTGAGTGTAGCACTGATAACTCGCTATACTGTCTTTATTCAATGATAAACGAAACAAACAAAAATTATGGCAATAAATACTGCAATTACCAACAACTATTTGATGCTTAAGAGGTGCTCAATATGAGGCATTACAATGTGGGACATCTTAAGGGACAAATCATTGCGAGCAATATTAACACGAACGAAGAGGTGGTCACTATTAGGGGTGAAATATAGCTGTGGGTTGAGCAAAACGATGCGCTTACCCCTCGAGTGAATAGCGGCATATCAGAACTTAAGCGATATGAATAGGCGGTTATGTTTTTATGATTTATTTGTCGTTTACACCCTGCTGGGCATTGATAATTACATATCTTTTATGTTGCTATGATTACTCGCTGTTCACTTATGTTAGGAGCGATGAGAGTGTTCCACCTTTGCCTATTTAAGAGAGATTTTAAGCTTTCTTGAGGCATAAATTCGACGATATAACACTCCAAAGCGTTTCACTATCGTCTAAGCAACGATTGATGCAGTGTATTTATTGTTTACATTTATTACGATAAACATTCAATATATATATATGCCTATCATAGCCATTACTTTACAATATATATGCGATTATATAACTCTACGACGTCATATAATTCAGAGTAAAAATAAGAATATAAGGCCAATATTTTACTAAAGAATCGCATTAAACTCAGACCATTCAAATTCTTTCATACATTCCCACATCAAATTTTCGTCCTGTTTAACCAATAGTCATGCAATTCATTGCTATATTATAGGGAATACAGTTAATTTGAAAATATTCTGAGAATATCACAAATATCACTATATTTATGCACCATCAGAAAATTTCTTGCTCGGTTTACTTAGGATAAGCTAAATAAACCGATCTTACACCTGAATATGGGCCACTACTTTCACTGATAACTTCAAGTAATGTGTCTGCTTTTGGATCTTTTTCTCGTGCAGTTTTCAAATCACTTTCGATCACATTTCTATTCTGTTCGATGCTCTTAATCGTTGAAGGAGCCTTTTCTTTTGTTGATAAAAGTTTCTTCTCGTCTGGACGTATACCCTTCACTACTTCTTCTAATGTGTCTTGTGTTGCATCAACTGTAATATAAAACAATAAAACATAAATCTTCGTAATGTATACTTTTTTCGATATTGATTTAAAACCTTTTGGCAAATATCATCGCTATGTTGATTGCTCAGGTAAACAAATGCTATAATTTCCACTTATAAATGACAGTTCAGCTGTCCTATGCAGGGCAGAGTTTTTAAATGTTATGAATGAGCACTTGATGGTTTTGCTTAAACGAAAGTCATTCTTCGAGCAGGTTAATGAAAACAACTCATATACCTTAAATATTCAACAACTTTTTGTCAATCAATAAGTAGATCTGTACTTTCTCTATGAATTCTTCCTTCTCACCTCTCGAGAAACTTGCAAAACAAAGAGAAATATTCATCTCACCTACTGTAGGCGTATTCATCTTACTTCTGCATTTTGCTGATATGCTTCTTGTCTGAAATAACAAAGAAATGTTAATGGACCTATTCTAATGGTATCTAGCTAATTAAGCACATTTCGATGATTATCACCATAAANNNTTCTAGCTCCCATCTCGTAAGGTTAGATAAGCTAGAAGGTCAGTTGTTTTTCTTTACGGAGATTCTTTGCTGAATACATTGAAATATATCCTTTTTGGAATTTCTATGGAAGATTTAATAACCATAGCCTTTATTCAAATATAACTAAGATTTCTTAAACCGTATTCAAATCGCGCTTCGTTATCTTCTTTATTATCAACGAAATAGTGTATTTACCGTGGAAATAATCTGAGATTTTATTGCTATGCTTTCTTTAGAAGTTCTTGTATGATCGTTGTTGTCTAATTTTGGCGTCTGAAAAAAAAAAAACTCGGAAGCATAAATTGGTGTCTGAATTGATGTTTTTGAAATGCTTCGAAAAAATTACACGAATTTATTTATAATATAGGACCAAGCGATGCTAATAATTACAACAGTGAAACATTTACTGGAATCAATGATAAGCTGATTTCAGTGGTGCGCATTTTATACATTTAAATTCACAACGTTGATGAATAAAATTTTCCGACATAACTCTCTTCAAGACAAGTTGTATAAAGATATATATATATATATATATATATATATCCTACTTAGAAAACCATATGATTCATTAGTCTACAGCTTTGTCTAACAAATCACAATCAATTTCTCTCAAATTTCAGTAATATTTATTTAATCCGCAATCACTCATCGGAAGTATCGCCACCGTGAAGACTTTTCCGATTAATGGGAAAAGAAAGATGAATATGCAAATTCGCGGATTGGATGGTGTTGCAATAAGCGGATGCAAATTTATGCGAATAATTTACATGAAATGTTCCGATTTTTTGTTATGGCAGTAAGTGCTATCAAAATAAGTGCACACCTATAGAGGAACGTTCAGCTGTAGAAGGAACAAAATTCATCTCACCTTTATCGGAGTGCTACGGCGAATCACTTTCTCAGGTGACTTTATCGGCTTGGACACCTTCTTTGGTGTCGTTGGTACAGCTGTAGGATGTGGTACCTGTAATATGACGAAAGTTTATCTCCATCGCCTGATAGAAATGCGAATTATGTATTTCACTTCACATTTTATATTTGGACAACAACTCTCGCATGGTCCATTCGTGAGCATGCTAATCACATAATGTCGTGTAAATCAAAGAAAATGTATTGTTTCGTGAAATAGGCCAAAAATGTGTAAATCAAGAACCTCATCAAGAAACGTCTTTTTCGTTCGAAGGACAACGGGAGGAATCTATTTGACTTTATACATTTCGGATGGAAATAGAGGCCAAAATTCAATACTCGCCAAAAATTTACAATTGTCATATATTCCATTCAAGTGTATACCATTTGATTCATTCGTTTGTCTAATCTCATATGCCAAATGCTGCATTTGTCCAGAAAAATTCACCTACATAAGCAAGTTCTGGAAAAATTTTATATTTGTCACAGCACCATATTTTTGAATATTCTCCCGGCGCTAGCTTTCTATTCGTTCATTCGAATTTTATATCACCATAATGCTTTTTATATTATAATCGTTGTATGTCTCAACCAAAATAAATCTGACAAATAAAAGTAATCCATAGAAATGCAAAATACTGAATCAAGCATATTTAATAATCGTTGAAAAATTCCAGCCTCTTCATTCACTTCGACTACTTCTCCTAATTCTTCATCTTGTTGATTTTCATCGGCAATTTGCTCGAGAACTTCCTTGTCTCTTGCATATCGTTGACTTGTGCGTTCATCTTCCTCGTTTTGTCGATTCACCTGCAAATTCGTTCAATTATCAATGTCGTCCGCTGTGCACTTACCACTCTGCATAGAACTGATTTCCGCTTAATTCCTTTCTTGGCTGCGGCCCTATTCATTAATGTAATTTGAGTGGGTCTTGTAAAGCCTATCATTGACTGTAAAATATGAATCAAAGCGGTCTCCTTATCTGCTATGAATATAACGAAAGTGGCTTTTATTTCACCAAAAAATCTGAACTAATTAATAGTATATGCTATATCACACCTGTCTCTCGCCTGCATATATATATATATATATATATATATATATATATATATAAATTCCACAACTAACATCATTATGAGCCCAAAATGTATGCACTGCACTTTTCATAATTGCAGCTTATTCGCACTGTTTGCATAACTTCAAATAACTCATCTGGAGAAATGGCAGCTTAAAGTTATGACAACTTCTTCGAAATCTCAGCATTTATCATGGTTGCTGCTTATCCCACCTATACGCAACATAAAGCATTTCATATTTTGCCAACTCTTCATTCCGCCTACTATGGTGATAGTTGATCGAACCAGAATTCGGTTCATTAGCTATTGGCCACTCGATTGTAGTGATTCGTTATTTGTGCTACTTATTGCTGCGCCATCGTTTCATGTTTGAAGTGATTGTAATGGTAGGAGTTAGAAGCTTATTTTTTTGAACGAAAGCAAATAGAAATATTTGTTTTTTTTTTTTGAAAATATTTGTTTCGGTAAAAGAAATACAATAATAATTCGATCTCACCTCCTCCGTTATATAGTGAATACTATTAATAATCACTCTTAAGTCGATTGCCTTTTTAGCGATTTCAGCAAAAACGACGAAACCCAACGTTCCGAACAATAAATAAATAGTCGAATCAAGTGCAATTTGCATATTATTGAATATACTTTGAATTGATCGAAATCGAGATGCTGTAAACGAATAACTAGGAAGCAAGCGAAACCATGCACATTGTGCACATTGTAAATTTGCATAAAGTGGATGATGAGTGGAGGATTATTGACGCGAAGCTAGGATATTAGCTGGTTTATTTGATGGATCAAGCTCTACCGCATCACTATGACTAGTCCCACTCACTGGATACGTCCAGTTCTTACACAAATTCCTACCATGTGCATTTCATGTGTGCTTTCAGTGCAGCATTTTGAATGTATTGGCCACTTCCACGCAATGTGGATGGTGTCAGCTTTCGGCGATTGCACTGAATTACCTAGAAGAACTCAGTGTTGCGGTTACTGACCATTGGTAGATTTAGGGAAACACTGTACAGCTTGAAATCTTTTACAAGGCACCCATCATTTCGTCATACTTTGAGAAAGTGCGCTAACAGCTGTCCCTCTTTTCCGGTTGAATGAGTCAAAAAAAAAACGCCTACACATGCACAGTGAAGTTGACATTGAGTNTTTTCCGGTTGAATGAGTCAAAAAAACGCCTATACACGCACAGTGAAGTTGACATTGAGTTTCCCGTCGTTTCCGGTGTTTCCAAGTATATTCGCATCTATGAAATCTACAGCAGCGACTAACCTCATGTCACTTTAGAAGAAATGACTTGTCGCTTTAAGAGTGCGACTCTGAATGTCAACATGACACATGAAATAGACAACACCAACATGGGCAACTCACTATGGCTGAACGTCGTTGCAATGCCGAAGATCGACATGACAAGGAGAACGTTTGCGATTGCGATCACATACAGATGCAATGAGCCCCTTGCCATGAACCCAGTTCAGTTGTTATTAAAGTGCAGCTTGATCAAGACGTCACCTATTATGAAGTTTTATTCATTCAAGCATATAACGGTGTTGTGCATAGTTTTTTAAATGCACGAGTGATATGGCACAGTTGTCCAAAGAAGTGATCTCAAAAGAAAAATGATTTGTAGCGCAAAAAAAGTTAGTCGATTTTGCACGAAATACGAAAGAGATGATATATAAACATGAATGAGGTGCAATTCATGTGGAAATCATTAGCACAGAGATCGTTCCACATGAAAAAAGCAACTTTTCAAATGCACTGTTGTTGATGCTTCCAACAGCAAATTTGCTTATTACGACTTGAGAATTAAAGCTATCAGCATTGTAGATAAACCTGTAATTATCATCCGCAGAAAGACCATAAAAGTACCGATTGCAACGTCTTTAAGAAAACAAGTGGATCAGCGTGCTAGTGAAAGTGACAGGAAATGCACTATTCAATTCCGCTCATGTGGCTAGCATATTTCATGAATCATGCATATTATGACTTGATTTCTTGCTCGAATCTCCATCCAAGAATTCGCTTTCTTTTCGACCCGGTCTAACTAAAATGGCAATCCGACCGCGCCTAAGGTCGTGCTAATTTTTTAACAGCTCTGGAAGGGCCATTATGCATCGCGAGCTGGAAATAACAGCACCGGACGGATTTAACAGATTTTGTGATAGATATTATGTGCACCAAATTTCGTAGCGCCAACTTCGGTGGTTGTCGAGTTGAAAATCGATAGATGTATATTTATTAGCAACGATGANGTTGTCGAGTATATTTATTAGCTTTGCCGTCGTAATAAAGTAGTGCTGTTTCGTCTTAAAAATATTGTGTTTTTCATACTGCACTTAGAGTTTCATCAGATATAGTGCAAGTGCAATGCACTTCTACCATGTACAGTGCTCGATTTCTGCTCCCCTCTAGAGTACTAGCTCACACGGTGGAGTCAACTACTGGAAGACAGTCAGGGGCACGTAATTATCGATTTAGATTCGATGGAGAAAATTATGATTTGTTGTGACGCTCATTTCTTAAGCTTGCTTCTATTATTCTCATAGTGACTTTACTTTCATGTCGAGCATCTCCGATAATTCCATCTAATTGTATTGTATAACACTTACAACAATAGCGTAGCGCGTAGCGTCTTGCTCATGTACACCAAATGATTCTAATATATACCCATAAGTATGTTTCTTTTCGGGAGGAAATACTTGCTAGAGTATTGTACTAAATTTAAACTCATGAATGCGATGGAACTAAGCTGCAGCGTTTGTTTCAAAAAAAAAAAAATTACACAAGTATGCCGTTGCTGCGTTTCTCGTAAAGAAATAGTGCTGTACTATGAAAATTTTGGCTCGATCACATCATCAATACGAAATGCTTTACGTATGCAAGTTTGAAAAAGCATGAAAATATGAATGATTGAGCTGAGAATTACTCCCTAAGGGATTATTTGATATATTCTTTCGGCAGTATTGCTCAATTTGGGAGCAATTTGCAACATTTATCTTCGACAACTCAATATTCAGACATAAAAATCTACATATTTAAGCGCACACATGACAGACGGACAACAACAAAGACCGAGTGCGCTAGATTTCTTGCTTTGGAAGTAGCGTCGGGCATTGAGTATGCCCGTATTTAAAACTTTTTTGACAACATGCCTGATAATTGCCGACGCGACCGCAATATACCAAGAAAAGCATCCACAATGACGCTAAAATATGCGTAAACTTGCGAAATTATTTTGAGCCTTAGGACATCGAAATTTACCTCAGTTCTTATGCTAATGGCTGCAGAAAATTTTTCAACGGCAACAAATGTTGTGCGAAAAAATAATGCAAATTTTAGGGGCAGCCTTCTTCCTCAGGTAGCTTCCAGGTATTTTCGATGCTTGTAGAAAGCATTTATCTCTTCTATTAATCGAAATCTACATCCCAATGTTTTGGTGGAGCCGACTTCTAATAGGTGCTTCACTTACACGACGATATAACAGATCTGGGCATCCACTTCAACGAATGCAAGAATTGTGCTTAACGGCTGTTGCCATTAAAAGTAACCATCCGGAAGTTCCACTGCTTCGAAATCATCTATTGGCTGCTGGATCGAATGTACCTTATTCTCATATGAATAAACTGAAGGTCAATTTCCGTCAATATTTTCGGTAGTCAAAGAAATATTCATGAAGGTAACTTTTCGAATATGATGAGCAAGTAGGCGAATCTCTCAAAGTTGACCATATTATGGCCAAAAATGCTGGGAAATTTTATGACGGGAGCAGCTAATGACAAACTTTCTAATACATTCTCTCTCTGGATTTCAGATCCGCTAAGATATAACCATTTATATCCAACGGCGAACACTCATATAATAGAGCACCGTCAACTATGCAAAAATGCACAAAATTCCTCTTATAACACTTCTGCTGTTGAGGGGAGTTTCGTTATTACCGAAGAGATATTACAGTGCAAAACGCCTTACAAGAATTTAGTACAATCGTTCACAAATGAGCCTCTGCTTAACACACACAATTCTTTATCAAAAGGCGTATTGCTTCGTGTGCTATGGTTGTCCACATTATCTGCTTTACTGCTTCAAGGATGTATTACACCGATGGCTGAATATTTACCAGTCTTAAAACACGAGATTCATGTGGTATGAATTCTGAATAAGAGGCTTTTTCATACAGCCCTGGAGATTTTCCGACCAGTCCAAACCAATCCTGAGATTTTTGACGCAAGAAGATTTACATTGCGAACAACTTCGGCGAAAAGTGATGCTGTTGAAGAGCCCCCACTTCCTCATTTGGCGCAAATTTTTCCGCTCTATGTAAAGTCTATATATGAATTTGCAAACCACCATCTTCAATAGTTGACAACTTGAGAAAAGATTTATTGAAAGCAATTAAATTGCATATAAAATAAAGGCATTAATGAGATGCAACCTGAGAAAATAGGCCAATTGAACGTTCATGAAGGTTTCGTCATTGATTTCTCGGACATACAGCGATATCTTTCCATTTTTCATATCTATCGGGCAATGGATGTCAGCAGTAGCCTTCGGCTAACAACGATTCTGGTTTTCGATATCAGGAGGAAAGAAGCACCAACCGGAGCATTTGTCTGTCTCATCACAATGTCTACCCTATATCGGGGCAATACAGCAAGGGCGTCCCCTCCAGAAGACGCTCTCGATAGACCAAGATGGAGGAGACATTTCGCTCATGCTGACCCCGAGGGAATTCGGGAATGAGCGAGGAAAGGATGATAATAATATATATTTGCAGTTCTATATTCATGAAGAAGCACGTATTTGATGTACTTCATCGCTGAAGTGTATTGCGCTAAAACGTTTTCGCACATCCACTCAAAATATTCTTCGTAACTTATTGCATTGTTGCTATGAACGATTCTCATATTTCATTTTTAGTGATTTTGCTCATATGCTTGAGATTGTTTAAAAATCTACCACTACTGAACGAGGATTTGTTGAGGCTATTATCTTCCTACTCCAAAACTTATGTTGCAAAAGTATTTGAAAATTCAATGTGGTTTACATGAAATTTGCTATACTTGACTTTCTTCCGCCATAATTCTCTGAATATAATCGGATCATCAATTATTCCCTTCAATGCGATAAATAAAAGCATTTGATAAATGGTGAGCACACACTCACAAAGATATGCTACCTATAAAGACCTCATGACGATTTATTTCCATCAGTACGATTGGTTAGAGTAATTTGGCCACCAAAAACTCCCGATGAACTGAGCAAAATCGTTGCACCACCATCGTATCCGTTTGCATTGACGACTAATGAAGAGCGTTCATGTTGAGACAGGGCACTTCCGTTCGCTGATTCCTCACCACCTGTGCTTAAATTGCGTTCCACATCGCACAACTTCACAAGGCGTTCCGCTTTCCGCATGCAACACATCGTCGATGATTCCATTGTTTTCCCTTTCAGACTGAAAAAACAAAACAACCCATGAGTACTTAGATGACTCGACTATAACCCATTTGTAGTTCATAGAGCCCTTCGGCCTTCAAGTCTCTTTTTTTTTCCACTACCAGTGGAATTTGAATTGAAAAGATGCGGATATTACAATTCAATTCAGTCTATACATAAAGTCTGAACGTCTGAAAGAGACGCAGATCGTTTATTTTCGCATACTATTCGCAGATTTTACAAGAACATGCTATAGCGGCGAAATATCTTCATGTATTATCTATGCAGTGTATTATGTGAGTGTAATACGTATGTGTCTATATATTGTCTATATATTTTTCAATGCATCTGTGTGCCTATTTAATTAGACTTTTCACTCAGTAATTTGAAATGGCCAAATAACACAACGATAAATTTGAATGAGCTTGGACATTCCTTTCTCAACGAAATATCAAAACGGGAAGATAGGAAGACAGACATACACATACACACACACACACACACACACACACAC
>JAARMF010000655.1:53766-73232 GCA_022844705.1 Toxascaris leonina | reverse complement strand
GCTATTAGAAAGCTCAGCGACAAGATCTCATTGACTTCAGACTCGGTACCTTCGTACTTTATAAAGCGGGCCTCTGAAGGGTTATGCTACCCACTTTCTTATATATTCAAACACCTTTGGTCAATGTTTCCCTACCATCAAAATGGAAGACGGCTGTCGTGACACCTATATTGAAAAAGGCTTCAGCGAACAGGGTGCAAAATTATCGCCCCATCAGCCCAACTTCATCAATATGTAAATTCTTGGAAATTATCGCTAAAGAAAATATTTTGTCCCATTTCGATTCAAACGCATTGATTAGTCCTGCTCCGTATGGATTTCTGCCTAGAAAGTCAACGCTGTCGCAGCTGATATCTTGTTTTCATGACTGGTACTCTGCGGTGAATAAAAACCAGCAAGTTGAGGTGGTTTACATTGATTATGCTAAAGCCTTTGATACAGTCTGCCACCAGAAATTGTTGATCAAACTTAAAAGTTATGGGACATGCAGTGAACTTTTGGAATGGCTGAGATCTTTTTTATCACAACGAAAGTTTGTGGTAAAAATTGGTGGATGCTATTCACAGCCTCGCATTACTAGCGGAGTTCCACAAGGGAGCATACTTGGCCGTTTACTCTTTCTTATTTATGTAAATGGTTTGTCGAGTGCATGCAGGCTGTTTGCGGACGACCTTAAGATTTATCGCTCACTTAGTAACCCTGCTGCAGACCTTATATATCTAGAACGTTGGTCACAAACTTGGCAATTGCGCACATCGGAAGAAAAAAGTAGTCTCTTTCACTTGAACTTTCATCGTGATTGCCCTCTACGTCTAAACGGGAATAAGCTTTGCGCGCAAGACGTTATCAAGGACTTAGGTCTGCATATCAGTCAAACTTCAAATGGACTTTTACTGTAGGGAAATAGCAAGGAAACATCACGAGTGGCTAATTGTATATTGCGTTAGCTAGAACATCCGTGCATTGAACACTACAGACTTGTTTTTAATGTCTATTTCCACCCTCTTCTCGAATACTGTATTCAGATATGGTCAACATGCACTGGTAAAGACGCTGAAATGATTGAAAGCGTGCAGAGACGATGCATAAGATCTGTTCTTCGCAAGACCTTTCCTGATTCCGTTATTCCTCCCTATCCCGAAAGATTACAGATTCTCGGCCTGAAAAGTCTGAAATACCGACGACTTGAATTTAATCTCCACTTGTGCTTTAAGATATTGAGAGGCTGCTGCGATGTCTCCTTCGATAGCATCTTTGCATATACCCCATTCAATATACGCTCCCGATTTCATCGTTTTCAGCTACAACGTAGATTTTCGACCATAATGGGTATATTAAGTTCATTTTCTTTTCGAGTCATTCGGGTGTGGAGTCAACTAGCAGCTGATATTGTGGAAGCTAGTAATCTCATTGCTTTCAAAGCGACATTAGCCTAGTTTGACTTATCTTGAGGGGAGTAGATGGCCAGCCAGTAGGCTATTAATATATATATCATCTCGGTCCAGCCTTTTGTCAGCACTACCACATTCGTGATATTTCAATGCTTTATTTTTGAATATCGCCAATCTCTCCACATACTATTGTATGTTTCTTTATGGTTAAATAAAGCAATTTGAATGAAAAGAACATGTTCAAAGAAAACCAATAAAACAAGATGTGAAATCCCCTGAAGACGAACATTTAACACCTGTAGACAGTAAGTGCAATAAGCAAAACAAATTACAAACAACCTCTCATTGCAAGAAAGGTCCTATTATGTGCTCTTTGCGAACTGCAACCTTTAAGTTCTGACTGCATGATAAATTTATTTTTCGTGGTAAAGGCCCATAGCGATAACCATACTCCTCCTTGCCCATGTGTTGCGTCCTTTCTGAGCTGTTGAAATCTCTCATGGCACAGCTGAATTCGTGGACGAAGTAATAAAAAGCATTTTTGTACTCTTTGTTGAATAATATAACAATGCCGGCTAGGGCAGCAGTCGAATGAAGCGAGTTGCGCACATTTAGTACTTTGATAGTAAAGCAGTTTTCGATGGCCGTAGTAATTCGTCATTTTCGTAGCTTACAGAGATTAGCATGTTTACTGAACGAAAAAGAAGCAGAATTCAATGAACCGAATACCTTATATGTAAAACCAAACAACACCTTATAGGTCGCTCGAAGAACAAGCTTAGCCCTATGGATTTCATGAGTCGTTGGTATAGTTCGACAGATGGCGCTTTTCTAGAAGCAATTCTGCAGAAGACCCAATCTATTCTTTTTAACGTGTTGAAATCACTCCACACCTTAGGATGCCGAACTTGTCGCTTACACTCCATCACCGGTCTAACATAAATTATAAGTGCTTACAGAAATATTTCACAACTTGAGGGTGTAGACGAGTGTTCAGAATTCGCAGAAGGTATTCCTCATGATTATAGATGTGTTCTGCTCAAAATTCAGTCTATGATTCGCCTGGAATTGCAGATCTGATGCTTTCAGGGAAGAAAGTCGCAGCGTCTTCAACACAGCAGATTTAAGATGTTGTGAATGGTGGAATATATGAACGCGAGAACCTAACGTCATGAAATTTAAAGATGCACCAGCAACGAAGTGAATTCAGCGCAAGTATAGGAGTATGTCATATCGAAGTGGAGCATATGGTTAGGTTGATCGGCTATATGGGCATTGCAACAAGACACTTTCCACTGAAATGCTGCTGTTAACACAGAATTCTTCGGGGAATGAAACGATCATGCCAGCTGTATACCTTTGCCAACGAAATTTCCCAACCGTTCCTCAAATTTCTCATTAATAACCCACGCGTCGACATTCAGTAAACGGTTTTTAGGCAGCGACTAGAAGCCTTTTGCAAAATTAACGTCAACAAACTACATAACGAAGGCGTTATGCAATTGATGAACGCAATTTTCAGACTACGTTGTGCAATAGGTTATTGCATCTATCTCATTTTCTCTACGCATCATTCCTATTCACCGTCTCGAATATCGCTCGAAACAGTGAAAAGTTGGCGACCAATACGTTGAATACGTTGAACAGCTGTGATTTCATTGATTTCGTCGTTCTCTCCATCGATGCAGCTGGCAATTTTTCCATTTTTCGCAATCCTGAACTCGCCGCCTCCAAGCAAAGCCACATAGACGTCGCAACGGATCTTCCCATCTTGTTGGCGGTCTGCCGCGTCCTTGCCCTCCATATTGCTTATTTGGTGAAGTGAAAACGAATGAAGAAAAATTTTTATATGGTTCTTTTGGCACTAATTTCAAGGTGCCATCACCTATTCCTTATAGGAAATGGGGGATCTTTGATGTGTATTGAATGCAGTATTTACCACAGCCCAAAATGATGGGGACTGGGAAAACAGGCACAGTTGGAAACTGCAAAACTAGTTACTCTGTGAAATTATGAAACAATGATTTTGCACTGATGATTTGTGCTTATTTAATTTGATCCCTCAATTACTTTATGTTAGCCACTTCAAAGTCGCCCACGACAGCAACTGAAAGTCGTCGACGGTAATTCGGCAGCTGACGTTGTTATAATTGTGACCCTGTTGTAATTTTAGACAGCAGCGCAATATCTGGGAAAGCCTTCGAAGTACCAAACCCCTTAGCCTAAAAGTGTTCGAATTTTGCAGGTCTGTTGGCTATATTTAGCATCAGAAAGCAGTTTGGTTGCTGCAGAGGTCGCTGTTTTCTAACGTCTAGCGCGATTTAGAAGCTGGCCCATTCCACTCATGTCTGCGACGAAGCTAGCTGAAGCTCAACGTTTGCATTTGAATTTGATGTCAAGAAAAAGAAAACGACAAGTTTTCATTTGAGCATAGCAATTTCGAAGCTCAGGTGTCAGCATCAGGTTTTGTGGGAAAGGGTAGGGAATTACATCTACCTAGGGGGCACATTTCCGAATGCATCTATAAAAGTTTGAGTTTTTGAAGATGAAACTGGAAAGCGCTTTATGCTTTTTTATTGTGGCATACAAATACACAAACCGTAGTGTACTACGTTATAAACTGATACCCCGACTTGCCAAATCTTCGCGAAAAACTCGTAAGGCGTGATAAAGCACTCAGCTCACTCGATCTCAGACAAGTTTTCTGAAATGAGCAACACCTGCGAAGAGAAACCTGGTACCTCAGGTGGACCGGTGGATATAAAAGTTCGTTGTTTTATTTTGGATAAATGATGAAGCACAAAGGTTGCCGGTGCACAGCAAAAGAATCAAGGCAGGCACCACATACAAACGCAAACGGTAACGATATGACACGTACAAAATAATAATCCCTTTCCGCAAATAAACACCATAAGAGCCTTTCTAATCGTGGATTTATTCACTGCAAGAGGAAACCAATCCACAAAATTTACTGCTTTCTAAGGACGCATGCGAAACGACTCAATAACTCAATGACTGTCCCACTCTCACATCAAACTTAATCCACAAAAGATATCCCGGTAAAGACGGTTGAAATCCATGCCCCATAGGATGAAAACCTGCAACAAATCAAAACGTTTATTCGAAACAAAAAACAACTTCAAGCAAAAATAGGAATTAAGTCTTACACTAGATTTCGACTGTGAAACAAACATGGAAAGCCGCTTCAGCCTCGCATTTTCGCGTCGTGATAAATACAGTACCCGCTCAACTCGATTCTCTTCGAATCTGGCGAAAAACAAGACCGCAACGGCAAGTTGGAGGAAAGACGGTACTTCATTCGTAAAATTCTAGACGCACTCCCTCCTCCTTCTCCTACCATCGTTCACTCCCTGCCGCCCTTTCTACCTCGTCCATATCGCTGATACTTCAAATAACTTTCATGTTCGGATCACAGCGATGTGTTATGGATTAATTAGAAGTTCTGAGAGATATACAAAAAAAAAATAGAGAAGCAAGTGGTAACATAACGAGATCTTAACAAGTGAACAAATCGATCACAGACAACTATAACACGACGCCATTTCAATAAGACATGCTCGGCTGTTGTGGACATCGTTTTACGTTCGTCCACTGGAACGTGATCTCTGAAAAACTCACGGATCAACAGAAGGCAAGGGAATTACATCGATAATGAGGTTGCGACGAATGCATCAGAGGAACACAGTCGAAACGATGGCTACTAAACTCTCGGAAGTGTTCCATCTAAACGATAGCAAATGCCTCACATAAACGCTTCTTGGAGAAGGGCACCGATTTTCCAAATGGTTACGCCACTCTGCTTACCGTTCTAAAACGTTTTTTTTTCGCTCGTGAACAACAGTAATCCCACTGCTGCCGATATTTTTGTTCCTCAGACGCACATTCATACATATTGTTTCTCATTGGAACAGAACTAAGAACCGTGCGATTCGTCAAGAAAGATGACCGCAAAAGCTTTATGCTGACTAATCGACTTCCAGTCATATTCACAGCAGAATGGTTCGCAATGAAACGGCATCACGTCTTATGAGAAGAAACAATTATTGACCATCTCAAGAACTCCATCAACAGCCAAACGAAAGTGCCCTTCATCCACCTCGCTTTTGTGTCGTCCCTTCTTCTACTACGTGGTTTCTTTTAAATTCGATCTTAACGACATGTGACTGGTTGGCCTTGCATTCCATTTTACAATGTGGTACTTAATAACCTGTGAGACATCCATCACTCGTAACGTTTTCCTTGATTTAATCTCATCCACTCTATTGTGCTGCGATTCGCTTCGATTTATGTATTTTACTTCTTTTCATATGGTCTGATGTCATCGCATTGCAAACCATCTTACACTGACTTCAGCTTTGAGAGCAGAAAAATCAGCACAGAGAATGTACCAATGTACGTTACTTTCAATGATTTTAAAGTTCTCTACTCTATGCTATAGGATATAAGTAAATGGAATTTCCAATGCAGAGAAGAGGTAAGGAAAGTAATAAAAACAATAACAGCAAGATATCACTTTCTTACCCAGTGAAACTGAAATTCGAGCAATGAAGATGCCATGGACAGTGGGTCGCAAATGATGGACTTTGCTTGTCAGTTAGGTAGATGAAAAAAGCGGAAATTCCGTATTTTCAGACGATTTGTCTCTAAAATTTCTGTATTTTTCAGTTCTTATCACTAGCTGCTCGCAGAACTGATCCTTCCAAAATGTGTTTTCCGCTTAATTGTGGATAACTTCTAGAAAATGACCAAAAACGCAATCTTCTCCCTATCTCTTCCTCCCCTTAACTACAGTGGGATGAGACAGGCTAATAGGATGGGAGTTTCACATCTCATATGTACAAGAGTATTTGATTGGAACTTCATTCTTCAAACCGGACACAGTCACTCACACTGCTATAAGCTCTTAGCCGGTATATAGGCATCTCCCTTCTTTGTCTTCTTTCTGAGGGCCACAAGCATCACGCAGCTGGAGGAAAACAAGTAGAAAGAACGCATATGCTTCTGAACTAAACGAAGTGTCTTCAAATAACTAACACGAAATTAGCAGTAGACTGCCTCTCCTTCGCTCTCTGTGCTCGTCTCGCACACCACTGACGGGATCGACAATGGATTCTGCAACAAAGGAAATTATTTTCTGCTATTGCCAGACTCATATGCAGCTACAATGATCATCAAATGATGTAAAAAATATTCAGAACAAGTGCTCTGAATGAACAAAAAACAACTATAAACTACATCTAACATTACTAAAATCACTGTTACCTAAAAGGGGCAACCGATCAAGGCGAAGAGGACAAACATCCCCAAGCTAGCATTCTCATAACGATGAGAGACTTGTGTTTCACTCAGCTCCTCTTTGTAGAAGCAGTGATGCGTCAAAGAGGAAAAGGAAGTAACAGGTGTGCTAAAGCTTATTTGTGGAATAAACGTCGCGTAAGAACACACTCAATCCCTCAACCGTCTAACCGAAAGGCACTAGAATATTCTGCACTCAAATATGTTATTTATTCAAGCACAAACTGAACATACACTGGCAGTCCGGCGATGAGTTTTGATGGTGTTCTTTACGGCACGTACTTGTCGTTCCTTGTCCGAAAGACCATCCGAATGAATGGCCGCCATTTCGAGACTTCGTTCCAAAGAAGATTCCATTGTCGATGAGGATGTTATCAACAACCGATTTGATCTGGAACATTCCATCTCAATCAAAAGTGCGCATGCATCTAGAGAGAGGAGGGGAGGGGGAGGGGAAGGTGAGTAAAGAAGGGCAAAATTTTGTATAGATTCGACAAAAATATTGCAGCTGGAACTAAGCTGGATTATGGCTCAGCGCAACTATTAAACTATTTTACACTCATAATTCGACCGACCCATAATCTCGGTGTCATAACCACTCTATGCTGTTTGCAAATGAGACGTGAATATGCGATGACGAGATTTCTCCAGAATTTACTACATTTTCTTCTTGTGATTCTCTAAATTAATGTGTGATGATTGTTCTTCAAGCTTCAAGCTGAGCTAAGCGCTTTTCGATCACTATACAGCATCCGATATGTCACAAATACCCAAGAAAGCAGTGAGAAAGAATAAATTACAAGGCGGTATTAGCAGATATGTTAACCTAGAATGAAATAAATCCTCATTTCGTTCACTGCGCCAATCCTCATTCAATGTACAAGGAGGCGATGAAAATGATGAATAACGAAGCATCATAAATGTAGGCTGCTTGAGTTTGATATGAAACGCTTTCTTGCTGGAGTCATTCGTTGAGCTAATACGCTGTCTCATACGGAATAAACAGCAATTGCTGATGAACTCTGAAAAAAAGTCTCTTCACCTTTCGCTATCCTCGCCGCTCGTCTGTACATTCTTGAATCGTCGAAAAGCGAAATTTGCTCTCGGTGAATCGAGTGATGAATCCAGTATATTCCTAAACAGAAAATCATTCCGATATTCGTGGAAAGAACGATAATGAAATTCCTAGACTTTATTTCCAGCTAGATGATCGCTGAAATTCATTTTGAGCCTCATGGCTGCCGTTGGATGTTGAAGAGGAGGATCGTCTGGTTCACACTGTAGGTTGCCGACAAAAAATGAAACTTGCAAAGTGGTCAGACAGACTTCACGCGTTTCATTTGCAGCCGACAGATCGTTAACACTCGTGCTTGCGCCATGCTTCATACTAGCTGCACATATTTTTTGCACTTGTGGAAAGTTACCGTTCCAGGAAGTTTTCAAGCATTTGAAATTTCGCTTATAAACAACCATAATTGAGCAAAATTGAGCAAGCAAACAATGAGAACCCGGAAAGAGCTAAGGCGCACAGCAGCATCAATTGGGACAGCCGAAGCGAGTCCAGCCCCAGGTTTAAGAATGGACTGGAAGGAAAAATCCAGCGCTGAACGCACCCATTATCGTGATCTCTCTCTTCGGAGCTTTCCTCGCCTGAAGCATCAGATGCAGCCCTCATTGGATTGTTCTGATCATGGAGTGAATCCCTTTGACGTGTCCCTTCAGTCTCTTGCTGCGGGTACATCGGCAGTGTTTTGGCCATTAACGAAGGTTCATGCCGCAACGCTTCTTGATAGCTTGGTGACTGACGAAGCTGAAACTATGTGATATGTGAAGTTCGTTCATAAACATTTATGGATATCTTCCATGAAAACAGCAATACTGCTGCACCGGAAACAACTTAATTTTAAAAGCCGCACTCTCAATTTGATTTTATTCATGTATTATTTCTCCCGCGTATCAACAGTGCGCGGCACCAGCTTTGCATCATTTAAAATCAGTCACCAAATAAGTAACAAAAGTGGCCAAGCAGACTGGTCCATACGCACAAAAAGCCTATGAAGTAGCTGATGCACACATTCAGCATCCGTTTCATGCAGACCGGAAAAAACCTCAAGTCATATGGTACATACCGACGGCGGATTGAGCTCCAACGCAGAAGATAAAGCAGCATCTGGATTAAGGTTAGTCCTGAAATGCGACTTCATTAGGGCAGCAGCACTAACTGCGATAACAAATAAACAATTTAAAGCATAAAAACCGGAAATGATAAAGGTGCCTTCACCTTTACTTGGGCGTTATTCAGACACAGTTCAACTCGACTAAGAAAGAAAGAGAGGCGCCGGGCACAGAAAGAGAGGCGCCGGGCACGAATGACAGCAAATATACTTGAAAAAAAAAACAACCTCTGATTTCGATTCGCACAATCGAAATCGAAATCGCAATGTCGTGGAGTAAATTCGGGAAAGAGATTATTCGACGTATCGGGCTCAACCGCCGAATGCCGCGAGCGAGGGAACGACGAGCGTTTATCCTTGCTGCGGACTGAAATAACATTCGTTTGGGAACATAATGATTCAGCTATACGCCTGTACGGCACTTCCGTCATCCTTTTAGCTATCTGATAAATAGAACAAATCGCTCAAGGCGGACGCACAGATAGAACGAAGAAGGGAAGGAAACTTAATAACTCGCTGAAAGAATGAACTGAAAACGCCCAAGTTTTTGAAGTTCGTAATGATGAACGTTTCACACATAAGACCATTCAACAGAACGGCGTAATAATTTAGATGCCCGAACGCATCATAAATATGACAAGAAACCGAAAATACATCGTGCTCTCACTTTGATACAGTTAACAATAACAAACGTTCAAAAAGATATACACTTAACGCAACGAGAAAACACCAATCAGCCATCGTAAGCATTAAGAATCAAGTTACAGCAATGAGCAAACATAAAGAAACTCAGTTATTTTCTGGCAATGTATGCTGTCATTGCTGCTAATGTCTGGAACTGCACATGCATACAATTTGCTAAAATTTATGCATAGCAGTAGGATGACGGATGAACAAATTTAAACGTTAGGAAAACGAACCAGGTGTAGCTCTCTGCGGCGAATCACGGTGGAATCCAACCGAACTTTTGCGATTCTTCCTTCTCTGTGTAGCAGCAAGTCGACCATCAGACCAACGTCCTTCTGCATTTCGATAGAGGTTCGCAGGACACACCTCAAACAAAGAATCTTTGACAGAGATAGGACGAGTAAGTACGAAAGTCATATGGCTTGCACAATAAAAAACAGAACTGAAGAATACAACAGTAAAATTTAGAGCAATTTAACGTTAGCGAACTTTTCGTCTCAAACTCTCTACCGGACTATTTCCGCCCACTATTCAATCAGTCTTCTTTTACTCTGCCGATAATGTGACTAACCGGCTGTCCACAGCAACTACATTCGTACTGCACACCAGTTGCTGATGCACAAGGAGCGAGGTCGATGTCACATAGGTTATGGAAACCCGAATCGTTGGAAATTTCCGAAAAAGCTGAATTGCGTGCCGGTGAGCCTCGATGCATATCTCCTGCGCAATTGTATGAGCCCGTAGAGTAGCGTGCAGAGGAATCCCGCGAGAAGTTGCGTTCTTCAATCATAAATGCAATTATGCATAATAAAGATTGAGAACGCATCTCATTCTCCGGTTTATATGTCAAAAGGAAACCACATATGAAAAACAAGTTATAAAAGTGAGCAACGCAGTTACCCCTTCAGATGCCACCCGACAAATGCGAGCAGTCCCCTCTCTCTCAGTTCTAAGTACATCATTAGCTAACTAAAGCAGTTAAAGCCTTCAATAGAAACACATTCCCCACCAAGCAATAGCACATCTTCAAAACAAAAGGCTGGGGACAGAATCAGGTAACCATCGAGCTCGATCAGCTACCGCAATGCTCATGAGCTCTTGTAACATAGCAGCCATATAAAGCATCACAAGCTTATATGCAGTAACGTACGAGTACATTCCCATATATCCCCTCAACTATCCATCACTAATTCCTGCCATGCGAACAACGCAATATCTGCCAATCCCTATCTTTCTGTACCTCACATATTTCACTTCCACCGATCAACGGGAAGTAAACGCCACGTTACAATTGTGTAAGAACTGAAAAATCTTGAAAGTCTCCGCCAAAAGCTATTTTTTGAGTCGTGATGTGCCTCCTCTATCCTTGCTCAAAACCGCGAATTGCGAAACATTACATTACACCGTGGCGACACCATGTTTCAAGAGGGAGGGCAAGGTCGACGCCACTTCAAGGCACCCCCCCCCCCCCCCTCCCCACCCGTCCCCCTAGAGGACGCTACCGCGCTTTGAAAATTCGAAGGTAGAGCCTTATATCGACTCCTGAGTCTCTAGCGGCAAAGCAATGCTTGACAGCGTACGAAAAAAAGGTATTTGCCAAAGGTCCCAGATGGCAGGATGTCACTTCTAGGAAGCTCCTAACGGTAGGCATCATTGCCCAGGCATGCTCGCCAAAAACACCTGATGAAGTAAAATTCAGCCGCGAACACCTCAAAAATCACAGACATTGTTTGCAATCGATGCCTCCACTGACGTAAATATACTACAGTTTCCATAACATGGTGAACGCATCGGTCACTGACTACCAACACTTCATAAAAATGCTTACGCAAAATAAACACAAAGCCAGGCACGTGGCTTCAGTAAAGTGCACCCACGAACACTCGTATATAATATACAATCGCACAACTAGCAAACCTGAACTCGAGGTGGCCAAGTGAGCTGGAGAGGCCCTACTCGAACGACGGTTTTGGCCGGAAGAGCTCCGTGCTGAGCTTTGTCGACTGAACGTATTCGCAACAGACTGCGAAGATGGGAAGCCACTTGATCTGCAATTCAACAGAAATTTATTTACCACACAGCCACAAATCGAGATGTGCAGACTTTTGGCTGAGAATCACGCTCGGCAATAACAAAAAATATATGAACATGCCAGTTGATTAGATTTGGTTATTACAAAAAAGCAAGTAAGCAATTGGAAAGAAGTGTGGGAAGGTAGATGAATGAATACCCGATACTAGTTGCAGAACATCTGGCAGGCGAGTTTCTATAAACCGCATCGCTGCGACAGTCGTCTTCGGATGAAGACATCTCTTCTGGTTCTTGATAGCACAGTGTGGCACGGTTCGTCACAAATGGATACACACTGCAACAATCAAACGACGGTTAGATTCTCAAAATAATTCATGCACACCACGATCAGCTCCTAAAGTATTTTGAATCTCATCCCTCCTATAAAATTGCATTTTCAAGAACAGCCTGTATTGCATTCAGCACTAGAAATTTCCGCACAAAAAATGGTGACTTCAAGCCTCCGATATGACATGAAGACGGAAAAGTGTGAATTTCACGACAAAATAAAGAATCTTAGATTGCTAGGTTATGGTGTAAATATGAAAAGCGTAAAAAAGGAGCAAACGTGAATAAGCGTTCGAACTTGCTCGCCGTCTTAACAGCAGACGGCTCTTGATCCTAACAGTTATATGATCTTAGGAAATGCAATACCGACCAATACACAAATGATCTCAGGAACGCTCGTTTACTGTGTATGCAATAATCTAGCAAAACAATCAAACGCTACAGTGATGTGCTCATGCAGAAATTGGAGACGAACTTTTGCTTTCCTCCAGTTATGCATCCGCTGATAAGCTCTGGTGTTGCACGTACTGCCATACTCTTCTGTATTTTGGTACCACCAGCTAGTACCTTCACCGATCCCGCATTTGAGGCAGCCCGTAAGCGCACCACACTCAGACGCTCACGCTCGTGCAGTTGCCGTTCCCGCTCCAAGAGGTCCTGCAGTGGCATCAACAGTCAGCCATGCACAACTCCAACAAAGTCGGCACCACTAGTCGGAGGCTCATTTCGGCCCTATGCCACTGCGGGTCATTTGCTGCATCCAAACGAAATAATCAAAGATTTAATTATTGTCGATAGGCGTTCAAATCCTTTCTACTCTATAGCAGCACTCAGTGCTCACTAAACCAGTACGTATTGCGATCACAAGGCAAGCTTCTATATCAACATAAGGTCGACGTCAGGTAACTGCTAAGAGATACTTTTTTGAGCATAAAGGTGAACCAAAAACGTTAAAAACAGCATTTCTTGGCGGCATCTGCCATATCACTCAAACTCTCAGCCACCGAAAATTCGCGCATCCTTTCAAATCAACAAGCGTTTCTTCAACAGGGGCGAAGAAAGTCTCCAAATCAACAAAAGATGAGATGCAATGGTGGTCACGGTGTGGCACTAATCATAGTAGAGACTGCACATACAACGGTACGATCGACACACCTGTTCACGCTCGGCCAGCTCATTTAGGCAGAATGTCAACTTGGAATACATCTTGCTTGCACGCCGCATCTTGTCCTCATACATTTCACGGATGTCCTGCGCATGCTTTAGCTCCTCACGACGCTTTCGCAATAACTCACGCTCTGAAAGTGGAATGGATGCAAGAGCCGACCACCTATATCAATCATCCGCTCGACTCAATGACTCTTTTCTCGAATCTCTGCAAGTGACTGATCACATGTGGATAGGAGCAGTTCGATAAGCAGCATCCACTTAATTCTATGAATTTTGAACTACGACTTATTTGACATCTCTTTCTACTCGCCTTTGCAAAACTCCAGTGCCGTTATATAGTGTGACTTGAATAAATACGACAGGCCAAATCATGTACCTAGCCAGATAAGCGGTAGGCGAGAATGAAGGAGTACAATGCAAACACCCTCCTTCTAATGCTGCTGCGAATTGCTTGATTATGTGCGCTACATCCTAAGATAACCTCTCTTAAACCTCTCCTTTTCCTCTTTCTCATCCACCTCTCCTTTTGTCTCTTTGACTCTTCCTCCTCCTTTTTTCACTCATCCTTCTCCCGAACAAAGCCGAATATTTTGCTGAAACGTTTTATCACATTACTTATAAGGATTTCGAAATTCTTCAAAATACTTTCGAACATTAACTCAACGGATACAATTCGAGCGAAAAAATTCACAAACGTTTTAATTTCTTCGTAGATTTTACGCTCACAGATCATAGCTCCTTAGATTTTCATTTGCCCCATTCTGCCGTCAAAAAATCCTTCAGCTGTTCTCAAGCTTTCACTAGTAATAAAGCAAAAACATCGAAAACAGCCATTCCTCTACCAATCTGGATATCGCATCTAAACAGGCTGCCAGCGAACCAGCGACAATGATAGGTACATGTAAAGATATTGAACCCAACCATTAAGGGCTTCCTTCTGCTGCTGTCCAATCGGCTTCTCTTGCCGGATGCCCTTCATGTATTCCACAACATATGCCTTCCAAGAAGCCTTCTTTTGTGTCCACTCTGCCTCACTCATATCCGCTATTTCCGACTACAAATAGTATCATTTAATCTTTTAAGACAAAAGCCGACTAAATCGACTGACAAGTCTGGGCAGAAAACTGATTAGGATTTATACTTTTCGCGCCTTTTGAAAATCGCCCACAAAAAACGGCGTCACTTTAAAGAATTCTGAACATCAGATGAATAAGCCGATTACCAATTCCGAGAAAAGATCGTAACTTTTAGCAACTGACTTATAAAGAACCGGCTCTTCCGAGCATTTCGTTACAAGAAAACGAAACGCTCCGAGAAGTATCGTTTAAAAAGTCGAACCTTCTCGGCATTTCTATGTAAATAAATTGAAATGTTGAACGACTTCTCTCCGCCATTACGATAAAACAAATTAATTAACCTGTGTCACCAGACGAAAATCTATGCTCTAGCCAATGCATTAACAAACTGTGAATCGATTTCACTTACTATACGAACTTGCAATCGGGAACAAAGTTTAGCGGATTAAAGAGCGCTGAAAAGTGCGCAAAACCTTGCAAAGATCGAGGGGGGCTCGGCGTGCAATGATTGGTCCTTAGCGAGAACAGAAATGAAAGGGGTGAAGGGATGCGGACGGGAAACTTGTAGAGAAGCAGGATGACATGGGAATATGCAAGTTCTAAATAAATAAATAAATAAATGTAAATATATATATATCTCCGAAGTGATTGTGCTGTTGCGAAATACAGTTGCTCAAACAGATCCATATCTGGGAGAGCGAAAACTAATGGGATGAAGAGATAGGAACAAACCTTGAAAACGGCAATATGAGTGAGAATATGGAGAAATGATGGACGATTTCTTGGTTTGATGCTCCAACACTGCCTCAGCAACAACTTCATGCCTTCAGGCGCTGTGTCAGGGATTGGCAAGGTAAGGTTGCTGAAACATTAGCATCCTTTGTGAATTAAAAAAAACAACATAATCGCGAATGAAGAGGAAGTTTGAGGGACTGAAGTGATTCACTATGAACACTGAAGAAGGATAGATACAGGATGGACGACAGCTATGAAAGAAGTGCTCTGTATCTTTGCAGAAAGAGCAACCATTACCGAGTGTTGAAATTTGATCGCAGCAAAATACTGAGCCTAACATGCAGCTAACGTGCGAAGGTATTCAAAATTATCTAAATGAGTTACACTTACAAAACTATGTTCGCATTTTGGGTCATGCATAAAACTCGTACTTATAGAATTGCATTATGCCTGCGAATGTCCAATCTCCACTTCTTTTTCCCAAGTTGGGGAAGAATTTCCGGAAACAACGGAAGAAAGCGCGAAGTTACGACGGATGAAAAAGCTCAATCATTACAGAAGCAGGATTCGATCAGTGCAATCTAAATTGCAGCCCAATCTACGCTATAAGCACTGTGCGAGTTTCATTCAAAAAAATTGCACTTAGGTTGCACAGATAACTAAATACGTTGAGGAGTTGCGCTCCTACTCGAGATATGAATTATACACTCCTATTCTCGAATAAAGCGATGAGCGACGCTATTTTTGAAAATTGTAGAAATGAACTGACAGCTTTGTTAATAAGAACTAGAAAAGACTGAAAAACTGATGTTTATGTACGTCGAAAATTGCGCGCAAGTTCGAAATTTACTTGGGAAGGGAAAATTTTTGACGAGAATTTGACGTGAATTTGACGAGAATTTTTGACGAGAATTCAGTGAAGAATATTATCTTCGCAACATTATTATCTTAGTTTCACTTCTGCACTGTGGAAAACGATCTCCGGCGTTGTGACTTAGTGCCCTAAATTAGCGGCAAATAAATTCGTCATCAAAAAGAGCGATATCAAATTCAATACACTGAACGAAAAATAACTAAATCAAACATTAAAGATTGCACAAATGGAAAGAGATAGTTACTTCGCCGTTCTATATCCATTATTTATAACAACACTGCTACTTCGAAAGTTGTATTGCGGTGAAGAAACGCCACACCTTTAGCAGTAGAGAAATAAAAGAGGATTTCATAGGCTACTGCATAGCAAGCCACTCAACGATGCACTTCAGATTACCCTCTCAGCCTTAAAAGTTGCCGACAAACAAATTGTACCAAGGCTCATCGCAGAATTAAGTATTGTTATGTGTAACGCATCGAGCAAGGAGTGTTACCTTGAGCCGACGCCCCATATGATCGCCATTGAGTCGACATCTTTGTAGGGAACCTCTTGGGTGAGCAACTCCCACAGTACAACTCCAAAACTCCATATATCCACCTGCAGATCCCTTATTGCTAACTTCAAAAAAACTTGAAAACATATAACTGATAACATATATCAAAGCTGTGATAATGAAACAGCAAAGATGAAAAACAACAGTGATAAAAATAACTGTAAAAATGAGTATTACTGCATATTGTGTTTCCTCCTCTACCGAACTTAGAATCCTCACGTCTCTACGTGATAGTCCATCCAGTTTGTGATCGTGATACGACACAGCTTGTATGAGTGAAGGACACCGTATAGTAACATGTCGCATAGTGGCACTGGGAAGGCGATACCGTCCTGTGCCTAGTCAAAGCCGATATTGCTCTCAATAATTCCTAAACACACAGCGCCAGAACTGCATGATTTATAAAACGCGGAAAGCGCGTCGCGGCATCCTCAACGCCCGGATTGCGCATTACAGGTGAATCTTTTAGTACAGCTTTTACGCAAGATTCGTTTCAGTAGGGAAGGGTCGTTTGCAAGCAGTGGGGAGGAGGGAGGAAGGGGGAAAGAGGGATGGAAATAATTTCTTCTTTGTTGGCAGACTCTGCGAGAATTGGCAGAAGTCTCCCTCTTCTCAACAATGCGTGCATAAAAAACTAACATCGTAATGCTACCGCCATGATGGAAGACAAATTTAGGATCCACAGAGGCATAAGACATTAAGACTTGTGTTGCAAGAGACTGCACTCCTTGGTCAGCATATGATTTCCGATAACATCGACTACGTCTCCCACACAAAAACTTTCCGTATAAGCCAATACCGGCTGCTAACTGAGCCATTTCCTTCTAAAAATATTGCCTCACTTGCGCAAGCTCTTCCCAATTTGCACGACATTTTGTACTGGAAGAATTTCACAATCGCGTCCACCTTGAACGTGGATAAGGTGGAAGGCAAAGATATCTCTTGATCTACTTGTTGCAAATGAATGCGGTCGGGCGTGATGGGAGAAGATTTGGGCAAGTTCATCTTCCAAATTTCCGCAATGAGTTAGCTTACCTGACCAAGTTCGCTCTAGTTGCCTCTTCGTCCGATATCACTACAATAGGAGATGGTTTGGAACACTGAACGGGAAGAGATATAACTTTTATAAAATGAAACCTTTTCAGAACTGGGTTCCTTCTTGATGATCTCAGGGGCCATCCAAGCGGGCGTTCCACAAAATGACATCACTGTACTTTTCTGCTTATCCCACTGGTGTGACGTTCCGAAATCACAAATCTTCAGTATGTCATTATCATCCACCAAGATACTAAAATCACAACAAATCATGAGAAACGAAAAGACAATCGAGGCATTCGCCCGAGGCAAAATGCGATGGTCATATGACTGCTTCAAATCTTGAGCAACAAGATTCGAGTTGTCCCATTGTCACGCACCCAAAAACTGATCAACACTATTCAACTCAACGTTGGATACCTCAAAGCGGTGGGTTGTGTATTTGAAACAACGACCCGTCTTCCTTTATTAGCGTTAGTCATGCGACAATTAGATGTCACCTCGATAAACACAAACAAGTTAGTGTATCGAATCTGATATACTCACTACGCACATCTCTCAACAACCCTTAATGAATTTCATCAAAAAATTTGACAGTTTTCTTCAAAGCGATCAAATGAACTAATCACTTCTAAATCAAATCCTTCGACGCCATGAAGGCAACAAAACGGTTCACCTGCTGATCTGATGGACGAAACGACCTGAGGGTCAGGTGAGCAAGTTTTCTTATTCTACAACAGTAAGTCAGAGTTTAGTCGAGGAACACCCTCTCACACTGAAACCTATGAAATTTCACTTTACGGCCCACTCAAAATAACTAATGTAGGTGTCTGAAGCTCAGACTAGACACAGCAGTTGAAATCGACATGAAGAGAGAATAGGACCTGTATAACACGCTTATTCACCAAGCAGTTCACTCATTCATACACTTCTATGAGGAAAATACGACAAAGAAATATGCCGAAATTATTGGATCACATTTCTGCGTAAAGCCAAAAGGTGAGGCCAGAGTCACTATAACGACAACAGACAGCTGTCAAATGTTGCTTTAAAATGGGATGACGATAGATAAATGTGCAGCAAAGGCTCACTTGGGTGATTTGAGGTCGCGATGGATGATGCGCTTCTGATGAAGGTAGTTCATGCCATCAGCTATCTGCCTCGCCCATTCGGCAAACTGATTCTTGGAAACCTGTCGTCCACTTTTGATCACTTCATACAATTGTCCTTGTCCACAGTACTCCATTACGACGCAATAACAAGGCGCTTGGGTACAAACTCCTCTGAAATACTGTACCCTATAAGATCGTTGGCGCATCTATCAAATTGCAGATACGCTAAGTTGTTTCAAGTTTTGTGATGGAAGACGTACGGTTGTCGAGCTAATCAGTTCCATTGAGGAGCGAACCTTTCTTTCTTCGACGGTCCGAAGGGAAGAGTTCATTAAGAGAAGTTTCACTAACATCTAGGCTAGTTATCAAAAGTTCAGAAGACGAGACTCATTCCAGCAAAACGGTTCTTTGCATGAAGACCACTCTAAGCTTTCATGGTACACAAAATGCTCATGTGCTCAATAAGTGCCCAAAATTGCAGCATAAGTACATACAAACCGATATAGACAGATTTCGCCCGAATGGCACCCTTCTTTTTGATATTGGAGAAGCTTCACTATAGCGCTCGTTCGGAAAAACAACGTAAAGAGAAAATTACGCAATTCGGGATGCCTCAGTCCTATCCGTTGGGGAGACTGCTGCTGCGCATGCAACATTTCATATATTTGTGGTTGATCTTTGATATGAGCGTAGTTGTCGTTGTTAAAAGCATTGCGGGGATTCAAATTCGCGAAAAGAGGTGAGCTCATTGGAGATGAAGCATATCTCAGCCATGCTCAGATATATATATCCTTGACGACACTGTTGTTTCTCAGGCGCATAATACTCATAATATGTACTACGACTGTTTGTTGTTATAAACCTTGTGATAGTTTTTACTCGTTTACCACTCCTCTGTCCACAAACTTTCTCAATTTGCATTGCCATTGTTTTAACTGTTTTAACTGTTTTAACATTCGCTATATATATATATATATATATATAT